>JAPDEO010000051.1:0-269240 GCA_027569155.1 Aspergillus haitiensis
ACTCCCCTGTCTCCCCCCTCGCTCTCTCGTTTATTGTTTCATTCTTTTCTAACACGGCGTTGCTCATCTTTTTAATCCCCCCGCTCTCGTTTTAGGGTCCTCTCTTTCACCTCCCCCACCCCCTTTTTTTTTTTTTTTTTTTTTTTTTGTTTTTTTTTCTGTTTTTCAACTTAACCCCCCCTAAAAAAAAAAAAAAAAAAAAAAAAAAAAAAAAAATTTCAAGTCTGACTGTGTGGTGAGAGAATTGAAGATAATGGTGAACAATTTATTATCGAACGCCAACCCGATTTTGGGTACGTAAGCCACATCAGGTTTCGAGGTACAGGCTACAGTGATGCATCACCTTACATTCGTTCTGCTGTGTAGACTTACCCCCAATTCGCCACTTCTAGGGTCAGGTAAGTTATCGGCAAGTGGCGGATCCTAACAACGAGCCACTTGGCTTCGATAGCATGGACCCAGCGACCCAGCCACTGTGGGTGGAAAACTGGTGAGACATACGACGAACTACCTACTGACACTATTAATCATCAATCCAGCCAAATGCAGAGCGAAACCTGCATGAACGATAATTGTTTCCTCTGCAACTGTAAGGCATTATCATTACTTAAAAGTCCTGAACACCTAAGATGGAATGATTACTAGGTGGGTAATAATGCTTGATTAGATTCTTTGTGATTACCATTTGTTCCTCCAGTGAGAGATTGTCTTGACAGCAAACTAGTGCCATGCTACGTTTTCGACTTGGAGTATATTAATAATACTCTGGATGATGTCCAGCTTGGCAAAACCAACAACACACATGTTGGGTTATGACTGGTGACTCGCTGAATTTGGGGCTTTTTTTTGAAGGAGAACCAATGATTGGGATTCTGGGTGGTAGGATAGCATTACAACCACTGCAACAGCAAGACTGTCATCCAGAACAGACGCGGCCCAACCCCTGTCCATCCCCTCTAGAGCCCGTCTAACGATCATTAGAGGCCGGGGCCATGTGGACCATCAATTAAGGCTGGACCTCCAAACCTCCAGGCGGCGTGTGATGGTAACCTTCCACACTTCTTTGGCCATATTCGCCGCAACTTCTTTGGTCAAATGCTCGTAAACCCCGTGCGACACAATAACATGGAAGATATCGATGGCCCTAGACTAAACTCTCCTCTCATCTTAAATCTTTATTGGATTGAGTTATTTTATTTTCATATATTTTATTTTATTTTATTTTTTTTTTGATGTAAAAAAATGAGGAGATTTTTGACTCGAATGTTTCTTTCTTTCTGTTCGAATTCCCTCTTTCATTCCAATTTCTTTCATCTACTCCCCTTTCATTATTACTGGTATCTTTTAACCTTCTTAGTTGGGTATCATGAAATGAAAAGGGGAGTAGTTAATTAGATATAAAGGAAAATTGGCTGGAGACATATGATAAATATGTTGCAACCATTATGAATTAAATCTCCTCTTAAATTGGTATATTTGATATATTATTATGACCTATATGTCGGAGATAGCTATAGCTCCCCCTACCAACGATTTATCAAGGGCCGGATCTTGGTTCTTGTCTGGAGGACGACCATGGGCCAGGAACTCTAGGCGGCATTTGAAAACCAACGATCTCCACAGACCTCCCAAGCCTGAAATTTAGGTAAGACGTATGTTGTATCAGCCATACATTGTTCAACGATACCATAGGCTACTGTCACAAAGAAACTCACATACTCCAAGTAGAGCATGGACTAAGCTGGAGAGAGGGGGAATGAAAAGAAAAAGAAAAAAGTAACTAAACCAAAAATACAAAAATTAGAAACATGATAAATCTCATAAGATTATGACTGGACCTGACTGATCTGATTTCCTCCCTTTGATTCCTTGTTAATTATAATGTACATCCTGCAATAATAATTTGTTTCTCTCAATACTTAAAGTATACATAAAAATACCTCTATCAAGGGGGGGTTGTTTTCAATCACTTTTCTATGTTGTTATGAATAATGATGTTTTCATCCTCCCAGGTGTGGTAGCTTCCCACAACGGTTTCCGCCTTTGTAAATTGGGTGGTCCGCCTGGTCCGGCTGCGTATGGAGTACCGTAACAGGTACCTACCTAACCTTCAGACTCCTTTTTTATCTCCTTGGGCGGGTGTGGATCTCCCTTTTCGGTCTCTCAGAATCGAGAGAGTGGAGTCCCCACAGCGTCCGGGCCTATTAAATAATTCTCAGATTAAAATTAATTTTCAGTATTTGTCCTAGTCGCGGGCGTTCTACTCATTACGATAATTATTATTTTTACCGCGCTGGCGAGGATCGCGGAGTACAATTTCTTTGGAAATTTACGGGTTCTCTCTGGTGGCAGTACTAGTAAGGCGAGCCGTCGAATAATATCACGAGCTCTCATTACCTTTGCCTAGATTCGACCTAAAATGCTGGAGTAAAATTTAGTCTTCCTGCTAGGTACTGCTGAGAAGGGAAAAGTCACGAAGTAGTAGTAAAGTACCAAGACCAAGGTAGGAAACACGAGCGAACAGCGAAAAGCTGTCTGAATAATAATCATCCTCTCTTTTTTTTTTTTTGTTTTTTTGTGTTGCTTTGCTTTGCTTTTACTCAACCACTCGCGTTCCTGTCACTCCCTCATATGAACACATCAATTGCTGCTTTCTTTTATTTATTTATTTTTTTTTCTCTCGCCTTCTCTATTTTGATTTTTACCAACCTCTTCTTTGCTCTGCATTGTGTTATTTGCATGATCATTATATTTTGTTTGTTTTACCCCGTACTTCTACAATCAAATAGAGAAACCGTTATAATCTTTTTGCCCATGTCAGCACTGTCCTCTTGTTCAGAAGTCTTAACCCCTCAATAATCCACCTGCATTATTTTGATTATTTTTTTCTGTGATCTGCATCACCGACTCTTCCAAAATTGCTCCATCTCGACCGCTTCTTCAGTATCCACGCTCCGCTCCTGAGACTAGACTTGGGAAAGCTGTCACCGCGTCAGGGGCTCCTCCCTCCCCCCCCCCCCTCTCTCAAGTCAGCCTTTGATCATCCTTTCGTATAGTGTGGTTCCCACCAAAACGGGTCCGCTCATATCACTACTCTGATCACGTCCACTCCTTTGGGTCTTCCATCTTGTTTCGAGACTTGATTCTCTTCTTTTCCACTTTTGCTTCCTTTCTTAGAACTACATGACCCCCCGCCTTCCCGCTTCCCTTCCTTTTCAATCTATACTCTGCCTCTTGACCAAGTCTACTTCGTACATTGAATCTTTGCCATCCATCAATGGGTAAAGCTTGTACCCTCATCCTCTGCGGGCACAATAACGCTTGACTTCGGATGATGAACACGTGGTTCCGCTGACCACTTCCTATCGTCATTGGAAGAGTTACATATTATTTCGAAGTATTTTAGAAAGGGTGAGACCCCGAACGCTCTGGTCTTCGCTGAAGAACCCACAAAGCTAATGAATACTTTAACTCAGTCATAATAACTCTCTTGGTTTGATCTGCTGGCAGAGAAGAAGAGGAGAGACAATATGACTGTCTGCTACGAGCATCCTTCTCGGCTGGTTGCCCCTACCTCCACGGCTACCCTTGCAGATCGGTTTGAGGTGTTAAAAGAAGTTGGAGATGGTAGCTTTGGTAGTGTTGCTGTTGCTCGAGTTCGAACAGCTGGTTCAAATGTTGCTCGAAGGGGGACAATGGTAAGGCGCCTCGAAATGGGAAGACCGGAAAGAAAAGAGAAGAACTTCTAGAACTCATCATCTTCTATAGGTTGCGATCAAAACGATGAAAAAGACTTTTGAGTCACTAGCCCCGTGTCTAGAATTGCGCGAAGTCATCTTTCTCCGAACTCTCCCACCTCATCCCCACCTCGTCCCAGCCCTCGACATCTTCCTCGACCCCCTCACCCACAAGCTACATATTTGCATGGAATATATGGACGGTAATCTCTACCAACTGATGAAGTCCCGGGACCACAAATATCTAGAAGGAAAGCATGTCAAAAGCATTCTTTATCAAATTCTAGCGGGGCTTGACCACATTCATGCCCATCACTTCTTCCACCGTGATATTAAGCCGGAGAATATTTTGGTCTCGACATCCGCCCCAAATGACTCTGCATTTAGCCGATATTCTAACCTTGTCACTCCCCCTTCTACTCCTCCAACATACACAGTAAAGATTGCCGATTTCGGTCTTGCTCGCGAGACCCATTCCAAATCGCCCTACACAACTTACGTATCCACAAGGTGGTACCGAGCGCCAGAGGTTCTTTTACGTGCTGGAGAATACTCAGCCCCTGTTGACATGTGGGCCGTCGGTGCAATGGCAGTTGAGATCGCAACTCTTAAGCCCTTATTCCCAGGAGGCAACGAGGTTGACCAGGTTTGGCGCATTTGTGAAATAATGGGTAGTCCCGGAAACTGGTATACCAAGTCAGGGGCAAAGCTTGGCGGTGGTGAGTGGAAAGACGGTTCCCGCCTTGCCCAGAAGTTGGGGTTCACTTTCCCCAAGGTATGTTCATGTTCCTCTAGAAATAACTATGCATCAGCTAACGACTCCACTAGATGGCTCCACATTCCATGGAGAGCATTCTGCCTGCCCCTCAGTGGCCAGTAGCTCTCAGTAACTTCGTAACTTGGTGTCTTATGTGGGATCCTAAGAATCGTCCCACTTCTTCACAAGCGATGAACCATGAATTTTTCGCAGATGCAGTTGATCCATTAAGACCAAGGTCGTCAAGACTCCTGGGTCGCAAGCAATCCGACAAGAGCTTCAAGTCTCCCACCAGGGAGACAAATGACTCCCCAACTCTTCAAACTAAACCGTCGTGGTTTAGAAGGTCACTAATTGGGAGGTCTGAAAGCCCGGCTCCCGCCTTTGAAAATGAACCGCCTTCTAAGCAACCTATTGTTTCTTGTGAACCAACGTCTGAGGCGCAAGCTAGCAAGACCAAGCTTGTTACTAGTAAGCGCGCTACATGGGCTAATGCTGCCCCCATGCCAATCTTGCCTTCCATACGGCCGGTTTCTCCTTTATCTAACGCGGTTACTGCTCAAGCCAATCCTCTTGCCCATGTTGATATTAATAGCAATACGAGTTCTGATACAGCAAGCAAGAAAATTGGCCGACAGCTTTCTGTCAACTCTCATGGCAATCATTATGCCGACCGACAGGAGGCTGAGAGAGCGCTCAATGGTCTGGGGGGTAACAACATCTCCACAATTAGTGCAAAAGAGAGCTTTTTCTCTCATCTCCGCAAACGCGCCCGAAGGCTTTCCGGCCGCAATCAGGGAACTGTGATAAACGATGATATCGAGGCTAATGCTGGGTGCATACCATGGTCAAACCGATCATCTCTTGCATTGGATTCGGTGACCGTGGGCGACTCAAAGCACACTTCAGATTTGTCAGAGTTGGACAAGGCCCTTCAAAACGTGAGATATTCTGACTCGACAGCTAAAGGCAACGTACCTGTGAGCATTTTATCACCCACAGATGGTACTAAACGTCAATCAATGCCACAGGGTTCTATACGTTCAATGGGTGAAAGCCCAGTATCAACGAGTGGGAACGGTGCGCCAATGTCTAGCCGAGCTAGGCGTGCATTGCAATTGTCCTCAAATCCTGTCCACCGCTATGAGACCCCGGAAGAAGAGGATGAGCTCCTAGATGAAGAGTTGCATTCAACCCGTAGGGCTGAAATGCGTCTCAACCAGGCCCTGTTCTCTGATACGTCATCCAACTACAGTCGTCCCATGGACAATAATACATCCCACCCATTACCTAGTCCTTATCCCACCCCTTCCCCGTCGGCAAAATGCGACAATGTCTCTTTCGGTATTCAAGACACGACACCTTGCAGAAGATTGCCGTTGCCTGATGAGAAGACAACAAATTCTAACTCAAGCCGCCAATGGCCCACCCCGCCATACGAGGAAAGTGACTGGACAGGCACATCTTTGAATGCTTTCTAAGTTAGTCCGATAACAGATAGTTGATATCTGGACCCTTTATTTTCTCAAAAGAAAATGTGTTGGCGTTGCTCTGTGTTATCTCTCGCAATCCTATTTATACTTAATTTTAAGAGAAAAAGTTGGGGTGAGTATACGTGTATCAGCAATGGAACTGAGCAAGGCGTACAGGATCTGGTGTCAATTGTTGTTCATTCACCCCAATTTTTCTCCGACTGGATGGATTGGTTCCCCCGTGCTCTTCAACTCTTCCCCCTCTGCTTGACCTTACCCAGCATCTGTATAGGGCAAGTTTTAGCCCAGTTTCCCTTTCATTTGTTTAATTTTTTTGTTTTCCCCTTCTTTCTTTTACTTCCTTCATACCCCAAAGGCCCTTTATAGATACAGTCGGCCTCGCAACTGTTTTCGGAACGCCATTATATTCCATTCTTTCTTTTGATTGCATTCGATATCCTGTTGCATATTTTCACTCTCCACTGTCTGTTGCGCGAGTCGCCTGGCTGCTATCTTTCTCTTTATATACGTATATATATACACACAACCACCCCCACTTTATTCTGATCTTTACATCTCTCTTTTGTTTAATGCTTCCTTCACTGCCTTTATTCCCTACATCCTAACCATCTGTCCTTGACGCCCTTTTACTGTCTATTCCGCCTACGGGAAGTTATGTGGCATTTACCTTCGAAAATTTCTTTTCACCCTTTGTACAATTTTTATTTTTATACTTTGAGCTGGGAACGGACCACTGGTGGCCAGTCCTTGCCTCCAAACAATCTTGTAATATACTGCTACTACTACTATTATTATACTTATGGCGGAAAATCGTCTCATATATATATATATATATTCCATGCAAAATCAACATTATCTCTTGTTCTGAAATGATATCAAATCTAGCCTTCTCGTTCTTAAGTACTCTCAAATATGAGTTTTTGATAGTGGTGGGAAATGGTTATCTGTAGGTGTGTTGTTCAGGAACAACAGTTTCTCCGGATACAGCAGAATTTCCCAATCGAGCTACAAATTTGTAGAGAGAGCATCATTTTCATGAACTGATCTCATTTCATAACCTTCTCCCTTTCCTGCCAGCTTTCCGAATTTTGCCACAATTTTTTACCATCTGATCCAGTATGGATCATTTGACCTAGTATTTACCACAGGACTAATTGAGGTGCAAAATTGGCCGCAATCTGCGCTAAAAGGTTTAATTGCGGCAATACATTGCGTGAAATCACGCGCCAGTGGACCCTGCGAGTACTCTTAATTTTTTTTTTTCTTATTGAGAGATACATTCTCTTTCTCATCCCCATGTCATCCCAACGACAAGCTTCGTCTGCTTCGCAGACGCCGCATCTTTCTCCCGCAGAGCTTTCCTACTTGTACACCTCATTATCACTTCCGGACCGACCCATTCGACCTGATGGACGTTCACCTACACAGTTTCGACCGCTGACCGCGGAAACGGATATCCTACCTGGCGCCAATGGGAGTGCCCGAGTAGGGTTCGCGGACGGCACGCAGGCCATAGTTGGTGTGAAGGCAGAAGTGGAAAAGACAGCTCTAGGGCCGGAGACGCTCAGTCTTTCACAGCAGTCGCAGGAAGGCTATACGGAGAACGGTGAAGAGGAGAAGGGCATGAAACAGGGATCAAGCGCAGGACATGGGTCATGGGTGCAGATGTCTATTGAGATTCCCGGGTTTCGGGATGATGATGCTTTGCCTGTGTTTTTGTCTGAGATGATGCGGGAACCGCTGGTTGAATCCGTGTCGTCGGCGGGTGGAGGTAATGGGGAGAATGAAATGGTTGGTGGACTTAAGGGGAGACTGGTTATTAACCGGCGCTGGCACTGGAGGCTGTATATTGATGTAAGGAAATTTGTGTTTTCTCCCAGTTTCCTTCTCCGTCCTCTTTTTTTTTTTTTTCCCCCCCACCTTTCTCCGCGAATTGCACGACGTACTCAACGAGACACTGACAATCGTGACAGGTTCTACTCCTTTCTCAGCCATTGTCATATCCTCTCCCATTACTATCTCTCACAACTCATCTCGCCCTCTTGTCTACGAAACTACCCAAATTAAAATCGCAAGGTGAAGAAGATCCCTTCTTCGATGATGACTGGAACGCGGCGGAATACCTATATCCCCGCATCAAGTCGAAGAGCCCCTCTATTCCTTCTTCTCCCCACAAAGTCCGTCCCCCAGTGACACTTCTGGTCATATCGGTCGCCGAAAATATCATTTTTGACCCTAGTCGGGAAGAGATTGCTGTTGCCGATGCGGTGATGGCAATTTCTATAGCCTATGACAGCGACTCTGACTGTTTGAAACTTCTTTCCATCCGCACGGTAGATCCCCCCTCACGCCTTACACAGCCTGGTATACCGAACTCCGAGAATGTGACTACCCAAGGGCCTACGTCTGCTACTGAAGACTCAGTCACGGTGAATCCTTTAACAGGCGAGGAAGAGGTACTAGGTGTCTGGAAACCAAGACGGGGAGGTGTTAAGAGGCGCACGATTGCGCGAATGGTGAAAATGGTCCTTGAGAAGGGTGGTGTTGGAGATGAAGTTCTTGAAGGTTTGGAAGGAGTGGAGGTAGGGTAAATCTAAAATCTCGCTAGATAGCTTGCTAGAACATAGGTAACAAAAAGTAATAAACAAACCTTAATAATTGGTGGCATGGTTAAGCTATTTTCTTCTTTTAGATTTCCTGCAAAGGAAAGAGTGGATGACGAGTGAAACTAGGAAAACATGTGTATCGGTAGGCCATAATAATACACGAAGGACTAAAAAGAATTAAAAAAAAAAAGAAATGAAAAGAAAATAATATGGAAACAAGGAAAAAATATACAAATACATTCTGCAACTACCTACCTTCCTAGAACTTATTACCTAGGATGTAACAACCCATACCATTCAACAAGAAAAAATATCGTCCCACGCAACTTAACTTAGGATTTGTTACATCACCAAATCCCTAGCCACTTCTTAACTGGACGTTTCTTTCCCTCCCAATCCACATACTCCCCGTTACTACTACCATTAGTAGTACCCACTTGAGGCTCAACAGCCACCGGTGACTGGTCATCAACCGCCTCTGTAGAGGTGCTGGAGGAAGTTTCTGCCTCCGTTGGCTCCTCCAAGCCATGCGCAATGCGATACTGACGTCTCTTCTCTGCGTCCTCGACCCGCCTGTGCCGCTTCTCTCTCGTCTCAATGGAGGTATGTTGGACATGCATCCGGTAGACAGAGAGCGCCTGGGAGATGGTATCGATTGGGTGGGAGAATAGCGCGGACCATGGAGGGAGTAAGTGGGCGAATGGAGAGGAATGTTTGAAGTTTGTGGTGAAGGTGAATGTTGCGAGGGTAGTTAGGACGCCCTGTTTGTAGTTTGGTTGCATATGTTAATCTCTCTCTCTCTCTCTCTTCTGCCTTTTTAGGATGGTGGTGGGGGGGGGGATTTACCATGGCAATCCATATATGAATCCATCGACTTGTTAAGAATTTATGCATCACCGTTCCCTCGGGAGGAAACATATTCGGATACTGTCGTGTCTTTTGCTCCTCCTTCTCTTTCTCGGAGAGTCGGGGTCCTGGGTAATTGATAGGACCGGGATTGAGGACTTTGCCATTACGGGTTTGAACAACTCGTCGGGCGGGATGGGAGGGAGGCCGGAATTTGTCTGGTTGGCCGAGGACTCGGGGCTTTTGTTGGCTTGTTGTCGTTGTTGAGGAGGATGCGCAGCGACGAGAGATTGTTGTTTTTCTGGTCGTGGTAGTGTTGTGGAGAGCGAGGAGGGTCCTTTTGGATGGGATTCCTCGAGGGAGAAGGAATTGTGGAATTGTTATAGGAGCCATTTGTGGTGTATATGATACCTATGAGATTGAGGTTATGTATTGTTTAAGGTAATTGGTAGGTTTACTCTATTTTTTTTTTCCCTATTTCTTTTCTTTTCGGCTGGCGGTGATAGAATCACGTGAGGTTTACCTTCTAGATGGCCTGGTTTTTTAACACCCATTTGATAACTCAAGAGTGTATTTCCCCAAAACATATGTAGGTAGGCCCTAATATTGATACTCATATACATGAACACGATCTATCATATGTAATATGTACGTGGGTAAATACTAGTATGTACAGCGAGGAAGTTTCCCAAGATAATTAAGGGACGTAAAACTAAATATGGTGTTAAACGACGGCACCAGCTTCCGAAGTGAGATTCTGCCTCAGGCTCTCTCAGACCGAGCCCCGGTGGAGCGGATAAATTGAAGCGTTGGTCAGTCGGGGGGACGACGAATGAAAATGCTCAGATTTGGCATTTCAAAGACCTTCTGTCCGAATTTAGCACACCCACAATTAGTGGACGGAGTTGAGAGCAAGGTATGATGTCGTCAACACTCGGTTTTTAAAAGCCTAGGAATGATGAAGTTTTAAGGAATGGGTGGGAGAGCGAGATTATCCCTATTCAAATGTTCTCGAAGGATTCTAGATGGTGGTGATCCTTACCTCATCCCATATTCTGCCAGCGTAAGTTGAGTAAGAACACAAAAATGTCCATGGGGATACGTAGATAGTTAAAGAGCTGGCTCCAGAGAGTCAGAACACGGATGGGACCACTCATGACCGCGAAATTCTCGATTCTCCAAGAAATGGACACACCGGTAGAGGCAATTTCGCTCCTGCTCCGGCAGCGCCCGTCAGTCGCTGAATCATCCTCATTATGATTGGCTTACGAAGGGATCACGGGAAGCGTCGGGGGCAACGGAGTCCTGCTCTTGTACAAATTCTCCCCGACGATTGGCATCTTTAAAGATTTTTTTTTTCTCTCCTGCCAGCTCGCTTTAATCTTCTCATCAATTGCCTCTCCCTCCATTCATTCGGAGTTCCCTTTGCGATCCCAATTCGCTTGTACAGTCTACTCTTTTCTCTTCCTATATTTTTTTTAATTACCTTCACAATGGGCAAGGAAGCCGGTTTTGCTCCTGGTAAGCTTGGATTGTTTTTTTTTTTTTCCCTCTTTGTTTCTTTGACTAGCACACTCTGCATGTTGAGCTTTGCTGTTGTCCCTTTCAACAGAGCATTCACCAGATGCTTCAGGGTGCTCATGAGGTGCGGTGAATGAGTGAGCCTATTTTCATTCACCATATTATTATCTAAAAACACTGTCACTGTCACAACGCCCGTTTGTTGTTTCCTGGGATAGCCACCTGTTCGCTCAATCGTCAATTCTCTGGCCATCCATTTCCTCTATTCATAGAGTACTCACCCTACACCATCTCAAGTCCACAAATTTTTTAAAGCCAATTATCATGACATCCTTTGACACCTTTTGTTTTCTCACCACCCTTGACATGCGCGAGGCAGAGCTAGAAGCCGCTGCGAATGCGAAACAGCAAGCTGACATTTTACTTCCTCCAGGTGACTCTGCTAAGGGCGCCAAGCTCTTCCAGGTTAGTTTGATTCTCTGCAGGCAGACGAAACATCGAAGATACATTGCTCACTTATATATTTTCAGACTCGTTGCGCTCAGTGCCACACTGTCGAGGCTGGCGGTGCCCACAAGGTTGGCCCCAACCTGAACGGTCTTTTCGGTCGTAAGACCGGTCAGGCTGAGGGCTACGCGTACACCGATGCCAACAAGCAGGCCGGTGTCACCTGGGATGAGAACACTCTTGTAAGCGCTAGAGTTCACAACGATATTATTCTATTCAGTCCTAACGTGCTGCACAGTTCTCTTACCTCGAGAACCCCAAGAAGTTCATTCCTGGAACCAAGATGGCCTTCGGCGGTCTCAAGAAGGCTAAGGAGAGGAACGACCTCATCACGTATGTCCTCTTACCTATTTTTGGTCACACACCTCAGTGAGCTAACGAAATATATTATAGCTACCTCAAGGATAACTGCTAGATTATCAAATCTACACGACAAGATTAAAAAAAGAAGCCACCCAATTCGTGGAATGCCTAACACTCTTCCACTCCTATCACAAAGTGTGAAGCACGTTATGATATTCCCACATTCTGGGTATTGTAATATTACTCTTGCTTAGACCTGGTTTTTTTCTCGAGTGCGTTGGGACATTGTGGATATCATAGAGTCTTATTTCCTTCGCCGCCCTTGTCTATTTCTTCCTATATTCCCACACATTTTTCCCTTTTTTTTTGTCCCTCAATCCTCATGTTTTTTTCTTTTTTCCACTTGTGTATCATGGTTAACTTTCAGGGTCAAGAGGCCATAATGAATAAAGAGATCTCCTCTCATGACGATAAGCTCTTCTTTACTTGCTAAAATCTTCACATCTTTTTCTTATCGGATGGGGTTGAGCGCTATCAACTAATTTGATAATCATGCTTCATCACGTGGGACCATGGGCAGTGGAAGGAGCTACTCAACTCATACTAGTGCGACAGCGCCACAAATGATTCAGAACTTCAGATCGAGCGAGGGAGGGAAAAGGAGGGTAGGATATTACAGGGATACCCCTTCAGCCGAAGCTTTCTCGCGAGGGTTCATCCAAATTGATCTCCTCTTCACCCCCTCCCTCCAAATGATTGTGTCGTCAGCGCTGGTTTCAGGACCTGCCCAATGCACCGACAATCTGGTGGACGATCGATGCAGCCCGTGACCTTAGAATGGAGCGACTATTGGCTCGGGAAGGCTGAGTTTCGACAAAAAAAAGGCAGCTAGCCTGTCGCAGCCCATAGCGGTTTGCCCTGGGTAAAGCTAAAAGACAGAGGGAATGGTGAAGGTTCATTCTTTCTACCTAAACTAACTGGTTAGCAACCTACGATAACTGCGCCTTGAGAGAGCCAACACCAAGCAGACTGGTGACTACGAGGGTGCTGTACGGAGCAGTACGGGCTGGCTGGCAGCGACAGGCACATGACTCCCTGACACTCCACCGCCATTGGCCCAGCCACCCACTTACGCCCCCTCTCTTCTTCGCGGGCCGATAAAATCCCAGGACCTGGGCGGATGCGAGGGGCATTTCCTTCCTGATCCTCCCTCGTTGTACCTGTTAATACATCTCCCCCCCCCACCATCTTGAATACCTGCCTTGCTAATCTAGACTGAGGGACTGAGATACTCGGAGAGAAAAGAAGCACGGGTGAATCAGATACGCGATTGATTTCCACTAATTTGGTGCCAGAACCACCACAAGAACAGATCCAGAGAAAGCTTTCATGCAATAGAAAATTCCTTCTATCTATTACCTTATATATATACACATTATTATTTTTTTTTTCTTGGTTTCGAGGTTAATGCAAAAAGAAAGAAAAGAAAAGAAAAGAAAAACCAAAAACAAGGCCTGCCGTAACGTTTCTCCTCTTGTACCTGCTGCGTATCTTTTCGCAATCAGTGATTTGTTAGTCCCGTCCTCAGGCATCGAGGCCGTTCGGGTTCGACTTGTCCCTCCCCGTCGCATTCCAACTACTATTCCTCAAACATTCAAACACCTCACTCCTCTCCAACTCCCCCCCCATGTCTTTTGTTGTCCTTCGATTTGACTTGCATTTCAGAATCGTGGACTAATCAATCAGTCTCTTTTTTTTTTGGCGTACTCCCCCCATATTCTTCCATCTAGTCCTCCATTCTTTCTTGCATTCTCCCCTCCCTCCCCTCCCCTCCTCCCGCTTAGTACCTATACATTAGCGCCCTTGCGACTTAAATCCACACTCCCCCTCTCCTTCATCTAGAGTCGCAACTTGCGCTCTAAAGTGATTGGAAGTGGCCTTACTACTTCAGGATAGCTTTTGCGAAACGCCGTCCATTATGTTGGACGAGCTAGATAATGTCTTTGATGACCATCCCTCATTGGATGCGTCCCTCGAGGACTTTGAGAACAACAGCAATGCTCATCGTTCCCCAGTTTTTGGTCTTCCTTCACAACATTCGGGCTTCCGGTCTGAGGAGTCGGATGGTGAGGAGGAAGAAAACACACCCACTAATGAGCGTTGGTCACCTCCAGGCTTTCGAAGGTATGATTATGTTCCAGGCAGTGGGTGGTATCGACATCAACCCTATCCGCGCAAGATTGACCATGACCGATTGGGACTGAAACCCACCGTTGGTGTCAGCCCATCGCAATCGCGCGAGCCTAGTCCACAGTATGAAGATGCGCCCGAGGTCCCTATGGCGGGTCGGCGTAGCCATTCTACTGACACCGGTGATGTCACGATCGCCGCCAATATACCACTACCACCTGGCGCAGACACACCACTGAAGGGCCGGTCCCCTAGCCCGGTACGGGGAAAGGGACCCAGCCCAGAGACTGAGGGGTTGGACTTTAGGCCGGAGAATAACATAAGCAATTGTATGCCTCTCTTGGTTTGATAAACCCCCCTGTCCAGCTCGCTGGCGCGGGATACTAATCAGTGACGCTTCTTAAAGATATCCGGTTTGCTGTGCGCGCAGAAGTCCAGCATCGTGAACCCTTTGTCGCATTTTTTGGGTATTTGCGATCAAAGCTCGACCGCATCACCAGCTCGAAATCTAATACCACCCTATCCGTCCTGATCGCCCTTTTTTCCATTGCCTTTATGCGTGCCCTGTTCATGCCTGGCATGCCACAAGCGATACCGGACCTAGTAAAATTATCAAGTTTTGCGCGCTCATTCGAACCTCTTATTTACTATTCCGAGAATGGTGTACAACAAATCGGAACCCTGCAGGAGACAGGAGTTGCCGTTTGGGATCTGAGTGAATCGGTGCGTGGGACTAATATGACGAGTGCGCCTATCATCGTGCGCCAGCTTGATGAATTATCGGAATCCCTCAAATCGCTATCTCTTGAGCTGACCCGCTTCTTCGCAAATGTCGACTCGGATGTCGATTCGATCTTGATCGTCATGGATTGGGCTAAGCGCGAGCTAGAAACCTTATCATCTCAACCCCCAAGCACCTTACCCTCCATTGTCTTAGACAATTTGCATGACATGCTCTCACGACTGGGTACCCTTGAGCGTGTCGCTGTCCCAAATAGTGAAGCGACTGGTAGTGAGCTCACAACCGCACCAACCACATTCGGAAACATTGTGACGGCGATTTTTGGGCAGACGTCCGCCCAGCGCACGAGAGCTACTTTAACGAGGACGTTCACCGAATTTCTATCAGTACTAGAAGAGTCCATCAACAGCGAGCTAACACACTCAACTGCGCTGTTCGCATTGTTTGAATCAATTGACCGGCAGTTCCTAAATTTGCAGCGCACAGTTGTTCGCGAATCCGATGCCCAAGAACGAGCGGAAGGAGAGATGCTTAGTTCTCTGTGGACCCGCGTCTTAGGGCCTGATGCCACAGTCGTGCGCAAGTATGAAAAGAACAAGCGCCTTCTAGCTAATGTGCGCAGTCGTACTGTTGCTAATAAACATCTCCTTATGGACCATCGGGGCCGCCTCCTAACCCTGAAAGTCAATCTGGAGACACTGCGCCGGAAACTTGTGAGTCCTCTGGTTCGACGCAATGATTCAGTGAGTTTTGGTACAATCGATGCTGGGAGCAATGGACGGATGATGGGGTCTGTGGAAGCGGTGATCGAAGGCCAAATCCGAGGATTGGAAGGAAGTTATGATTATCTTCGTTCAGTACGGGACAAACAAAAGGCGAAACTGATGGAGATGGTTTATGGAGCTGGTCGCAAACTGCCGTCCAATGCATTACTTGCAGATGGAGCCGAAGAGATGGGAACAGACACAATTGACGGAACCTGATGCGCCCTTTGAACAACCCCCACCAAACCAATTTCCCTCCTTGTTTCGTCATCTAAGATGAAGAGCTACTCACACTCGTCGTCTTATTCTCAATTTTCATCATCATGATTCTGTCTTCTCCATTGCATCATTGCTCCGTTCTATAACCACTCATCGGGTCCGGCGTCATGTCATCATCTTATCACCACATCGTCTGTTTCTCTCTCATGCACTTGGTCATCTATCTGGCGTTTCCTCCCCTTTTCAAGGGCCAAAGGGTTCAAGGTTACGGGTATATTTGTCTTCGCTTTCTTGTCTCTCTTCTCTTTCTTGCTTTCTCAATCATCCACATCTCCTATCTACATCATATCCATAATTGACTTGGCGAACATGAGGCGAGGGTAAAAAGCGATAGACGATTGGGTTGGGCCTTTTCTCTTCTCCCTTTTGGCGATTCCTCTACTTTCATCCCTTGTTCTTTTATGTTTCTTTTTCTTTTTCTTTTTGCTTATGGCTCACAGGAAAGTAGGTGTTGGTAAGAAGGTTATTTGGCTGAATGGCGGCGCTTTCTCCTTCTCCTTCATCTATTTTTTTGGATCGCATGTTCATGTTTATATTTGGGGAACCTAGGTGGTCTTTCTTTCTTTCTTTTTTTTTTTTTTTCCCCTTTTTGATCTACCTGTCATGGCATTTGTGGTGTATGGTATTTCTTATTTCAATCGTACGTACTATACTTGTTCTTTCCCTCCATGTTTTCCCATGATCAACTAGTAAACTCAAATTCCAAATAATATACCATGATTTTGGTAAGAGTATGATATACAAACATCTAAAGTAAAAATAAAAGGAATATGAAAAAGTACAGGTAATATTTTAAAAAATTGAAATAATCATGTCGATAAGAGCGCCGCTTCAATTCCAATTCCTTCCAAGAATAACTCCATCCGATGCGAAATATTGTCCCTCTTTTATTTCCCCCCCTTTTTTTTGCCTTTTCTCTCCTCTCCCTTGTCGTTGTTGTTTTCTTCCCCCTTTTTTATGTTGGCATATGGTGTATGTATGTTTCCCCCCTTTCCCCTATCCCTTATATATTATGGGAATCATTTTCTGGGTCCCCTGTACCATAACACGATTGATCATCATTTTCGAGTTTTTTTCCCTTCTCCCTCTGCTCTCCTCCATTCTTCTTTCTTTTCACCCATTTTGGTTTAAATAATAATAATCCAGGTAGAGAAGGGATCGGAGAAAGAAAGGAGAAGGAAAGAGGAAGAATAAGAGGAATGGGAAGACAAGTGGGGAGGGATAAGACATGTATTGAAATGAAATGACTAGAAACCATACCCACCGCCACCATATGGTGTTGCACCATAAGGAGTCGCGGCACTAGCACCCCATGCACTAGCACCACCGCCATTGGCGTAAGCTGTGAAGCCTCCATCAATACCCTCGGGGGGCTCATAGGCATCCGGACTACGGACGCCACCCATCATGTCCTCATCGGGGCCCGGTCCACCGATGACACCGGTGCGGTCACTATCCCCAGTACCTGACAGGGAAGAGATAACAGAGGCGAGTTTCCGTTGTAAAACAATAATACCTTGTTGGATTATCATGTCGGGATCAACATTACCGATACTCTCCACGTCAACATAAAAGTTATTCGGCTGGGCGTCGTAATCAAAGGGTTGGTCAGCAGGAGTGGCATGTTCCCAGGCTGCATTTGCGGACACAGGCCTATAATTTTGTTCGCCTTGTTAGACACACACACAAAATGTATGTGGATAAATATTTCATTTGCATAAATCAACCCTTCCCCCACCCTTTTTTTTTTTTTTTGCCTGATCGATTTTGAATTTTGGATGGGGAAGAGGGGTGAAGGGGAGAGGGATAGTGAAAAGACAAAAGGTTTAAAGAGAAGAATGAAAGAAAGATAAGAACTAACCATTCTTTAATCGGATCCTCCTCATACCAATAATCCACATGTTTTAGGTTATTATGCGGATCATATTCGAATCCAATCGCCGCAGTTGGAGCCCATTTCGCGTGCTCCTTCGCAATCCCCTTCTTCGCAATACAGGTCATCTTCAACTCTTGTCCCCGTCTCAATTTACAGATCAGGGGTCCCTTCCCTTCTGCATCCGTGATGACTGGGTTCCCTACCCACTCGTTTGCGCGCTCGCCACTGACGACTAGATCGCGCGCATGCACCCGCATAATGTCGTCGCCAGTGCACCGCGCGTGCAGGGAGAGTGTGACGCTGCATCGTGCGCAGTGGTCTTCGCAGTCGCAGTCGCGGGTGTACTCAACATCCTGGTCGCAGTTTTTAGAGTTAAGAGGGATGAGTCCTAGACGGTGGGCAAGCATTTCGTCCGGGAGGACAGAGGTGTTTTTTTCAACTTCCACTAGGTCGATGGCCATCGTTGGTATTTCAGCGAGCATCACACGGCGGAGGGAATTTGCAAAGGCAAGGTCTACAGAGCTGAGCTTGAAGTCCACACGGTAGGGTTCCGCCTGTTATTTTTCACAGTTTCTTTGTTAGACCTCATTCATTTATCGTAATTGCTACTTTAGTTATCCTTTATATATATATATATATATATATAAGGGTCTTCAATGAAGCTAATGAACTCTCTCCGAATGTGTAACTTGCCTCTCGCACGGTGACTTGAGGCCCTGTGGGCTCAATGTCCATCTCGTAGTCCATGTCGGAGATGAGGCAGGTAGCCTCTGCGCTTCAAAGGGGTCGGAGGAGTACTCTTGTGCGAAGGTCTGGTGGTTAGGTTGCTGGTTCCAAAAAGCGAAATGGGTGGAGTATATGTTAATCTGAAGTAGCACAGAAAAGAGTTGATGGGTTGTTCAGGGATAGAACTAATGGTGGTGGTGCGGCGAGTTAAGGCAACTTGAACGAAGTCTGGATACCCACGCTTTTCCCAATTAGGTAGCTGGCATATTGAACTTAGGTTCAATCAAGGTTCAGATTAATATTGTCACTAAGATGGCTCTAGTTCCTCAAATGTGGCGCTTGATCCTTTTGCTCAATCTTTCACTTGAAGTATTAATTGATTTTCTTAAGAGTCCAAGTTTCTTTCTAATTAATTGTGTTGTGTTAGATCTACGAAATATCCTTATTAAATCCCCCATTTCCTTTCCGGGGGTCCATTAATGGTTTATCTAGTCATGGGTAGGTGTCAAGTCTTCTTAAGTTTTTATTTGCTTTTTTCTGAGATTTTTTTGCCTCTTTTTTCTTTTCTTTTTTGGCTTTTATTTATTAGATATATAGGTAGTAAATTTCTACCATCTAAAATTAAGGCCAATTCCAACGAGATATAAAAAAAAAGCTATATCATAGTTGCAGCCGCATTAAGAGAGAAAAAAAAAAAGGTTGTCTTGTGCCCTGAGACTAGAGGTATATAAGAAATCAGTATCCTGATCCAGTGACCTGATCCAAATCATGCTTGTGCGACATCACGAATTTTTTCACCCATCTGCCACTATGTCGCCGGACCATGCCCCTTTAGCTTTCTATGATGACGCAAATATGGTGGAATCTATAGGTAGAAGTGCGTCAAAGCCAACATCATGCAAAAAAAAAAAAGTCATCAAAGCCGCCAACCAATTGTGCTATTAAAATAGAATGACTCAAAACACCAAAACAAGCACGCCCAGCCAACCTTTCAATATATGGCAAACAAATGCAAAATGTCAAGAAAAAAGCAAGAAATTTTCTTTTAGGGGAGAGGTCATGTCAAGTCGTAACGGGTAGACCGAGAGCCCGCTGATGATTCAACACCAAATAAAAGGGGTGAAAATAAGTAATGAAAAATATATATGAAAAACCAAAAGGAAATGAAGAGAATATTGGAGGAGGGGGGTTATCATCATCTCTTAACAGAGCTTCGGTTGAGAGCCTCCAGGAGCTCTGGTCGGCCTGCAAGAGCAGCTGCGGCTTGGTTATATGTCACCCATTGCCGCTTGCGCTTGTGCATTTCAGGCCAGCGATCTTCCTCCCGATCCACTGTAACTTCAAAAAACTGATAGGAAGCTTTCGGTGCGTTGGCAGACAAAAGAGTAGTTGGACGCATATCTGGAATCGTCCCCAGATCCCGTAGCACAGTGCATATCACTCCGGCTTCCTCCCAAGCCTCTCTGCAGGCAGCTTGTTGGGCACTTCCTTCGTCTGTCTCCCACCCTCCCTTCGGAAGTACCCAACCAGCTCGCCCAGCAGACTGAATCATAAGCACCAAGCTTTTATCAGGCGATAGAGGGACAACGCCCGCTACTAGTCGTTCACCTTTTGCTCCGTATCCTAACCGAGAGAACGATTTAGTATAGCGTCGACTAATGCGGACGAATATGCAATGAGGAGAAGGGGATCGGTGAATTATTCCACTAGGTTTGAGAAAATCGAGAGAAGAAATCTAGGGGGGATTACTCACGTTGATTTTTCCGCCCTACCCGAGACTCCATAGAGCGAATTTGGTCCACCATTTTGAACCGAAGGAAACGAGGGAATATAGAAGAAACACTCTCTGCACCACCACCACTAGTAAAAAATTATAAACAGAGTATCGAGGGACGGTTGGTGTACAGCTGTTGTAGTACTTCACGCGACAATGGCTTCAAGGAGTGGAAGATTTCGAAATAAAGAAGAGAGGAAAGTTTGCCGAAACCGAGCCAGTGAAGATGTATATAAAGTCTAAACGGATGGCTCCAAAAGAGGTGGGAACTTCAAAAGATGGAATTATGAAGTGCAAACGAACCAGCTGGGGTAGAGGATAGCTAGTTCATAACCTGTTGGATCTTTGCTTCCTTCCTTGAAGTCAAGTAGTAAGAGGACGGACAAGAGGGAAGGAAATTCTCTTTTTTTTTTTTGAGAGAGGAAGACTAGAACTTTAAGAAGTAGCAGAAACTAGGTATCCCCGTTCACTCCCGTGGCGGACGGGAACCTGGAAAGAGACGTGAGGGTATAAGCAGACATGATAATAGAGGGAATAGCATAGAAATAGGGGAGGGATAGGAGAGAAAGAAGGAGGAACGGAGGGAAGGCGAGACGGAGACAGCTTGGGGATAATGGGCGGCGCAGTCCGGCAAGAGCGACTCTCTCTCGTCCGGAGCGGACTGCGCTTGCTGGGCAGTACACGCACATACGGTACTTCTCGTTCGCCCATGTATTCTTTGGCGCTATTTGTGTGTTACAAAATATGTATTACCGTGACACTACACAAGCTCTGGTAACGAATCGAGGTACCTTTTGATGTAGGTAGGAAAGTCACTACATCCTCCCTATTATCATTAATATTGTTATTATTTATTTATATTCTTCATGACCTAGAAATGTACCTTGACTCATTCGAAGTCTTGTATTAATTTCATTTTTTTAATATTATTATTATTTGTACCTTCTATAATACTCATTACGTAGATTTCTCACCTTCCTCTTTCCCTATAAAAGATGGAAAAAGGGAAGAAAAAAAAAAGAAAATGGCCTAATAGGGCGATCATTTGTCTGAGCTGTTCCTATCAGCATCGTTCTTCCTGCTATGTCTATATTATTAATTTGCTATTATTATTATTATTATTATTATTTTTCAACCACTGCCCGTTCGAGACACTATTGCCCCATCATTACTTGGTACTACGACTGCCAACTACAGCATGTCGGATGGTGGAACAAGTACCTTACTCTGGATTACCGCAAAGTACTGTCCCAGAGGAACAACCACCTGATGAGTTACTGGTTTTGGTACATTATTCCGGGCCTTTTAGGTTCCACAATAACTTTTAGTGTAGAGAATCAGTAATAGGTAATAAGTTCACACGAAAAAAGATCGTGGAATTATGATAATAACCACAGAGACAGCAGGGCCTCGGGCATTTTTTAAGGATCTCTACCGGTTACACAAGGATCAAAGCTCTGTCCGTCAACGTTCCTCTCTCTCCATGCTGGGCAGTGGGCACAAGTCCAAAGTTCCACTATCCATCAAGGGAGGGAGATAGTTACCAAATTAGAATTATAATTTGATGTTATTTCTTTTCTATTCATTTTATTTATTTTTTATTTTATTTTATTTTATTTATTCTAAACCTAGAATTCTCCACGTCCGAAGGTATTGCACACACAAATGGAGCTTTGGAGTACCATTGGTGTGCAAAGGCTAAATACTAAGGTAGATTAATTACAGTCAACGTTTCAGTATGGATGGGTCTCTTGTCAAATCCAACCTACAAAAGTTTGCTGGTTATTTTTGTTAATTTATTTCCCCTTCAGCCAAATACTATTATTGAAATACAAAAGTAAAAAAAAAAAAAAAAATGGCCCATAGTTCAACCCGGAACTCACCATTCCAGCTGATTAATCACCGGTAGTTTAACTACCAAAAGAATCATCATGGCGCAAACAGAGGTAAAAAAAACTGGGTTCGATCCACCTGTGTCAACCAACTACACTTGTTGCGGCACTACGGATGGACCCTTCCTACCTTCAATAAATTACTGAGGTGGAACAAGTCAACAAGTCACCGAGTAATTTCCACTCCCGACTTACAACTACCTCGAAGCTAAATCTAGGTGTTGGTAATTTTGAACGGGTGTGGACTCTTACCACTTCTTTGGATCAATACTCAATAGTATTATAAACTTGATAGTTTTCTCTCTTTCTGGAAAAACAGATCCTTTCGACCTTTTATCCACTAATACAATAAATACGCTACGTGTTGCGTTGCGAAATCTATCTTGGATCATAACTCGGTATTTCTAGTATCAAACTTTATTGTCTACATTATCCTGGGGGAGGAAGCTACAGAAATCGACCTCCTCGTGAAGGACCTTTCTCATTTCTTTTTCTCACTCCTTTAGATTGGATACCATGAATTAGAGATGCCTACCCTGCATACATTAGGTCCTCGGATCAGCTAACATGGGAGGTACACCAGTGCCATCACAAAAAAAAAAAAAAAGGATCTATGCGGGGTTCCAACAAGAAAATTGGACCAGGCACCGTGTCACAATAATTTAAAATGGTGGCGGTCTTAATTTTTTTTCTTAACTAATTCAACAATGTCACCGGGGTAAACCACAGGATTTTTTGGTCTCTTCTCTTTTTTTTATACGGAGCAGAACTAGATATTATCCTCCATCATTATTATGCTCCCTCTTTTTCATTTTCATCTTCACTCATCTCATGCCTATTATATTGGAGGAGTATTAAAATAACCGAGGGGAGTGCTTGAACACTGCTCCATACGGGGATAGTGTTACACAAGCATCATCTGCCTCATTTCTTAAACGAATCATTTACAATGGTATGCAGCACACTACGGAAGTGTTCAGAGGACATGTCCACTACAATGAACCATGGGGTCGATCAGAGCGTTGGTATTGCTCAGATTATGCTGTCGCTAGCTGCAGAAGTTTGGAACTAGGGGAACAGGGATGCACATAAGATTAATAGTGGCTCAAAATGATTTTGGAAAATTCCGGTGGCGATTGGACCGGGATGCGACAACGCAGCAACGATCTGTAGACGTGCGGATCCTAAGATCCTAGCATCTGGTGGTTGATATTGGTACAAATCCTTGTGGCCGTGGTGATGGTATGCTTGGACGTTGCGGGTTTGTTCTGCACGTGATGTCATTAGGCGGGAAAAAAATTATATAATTTAATAAAGTTAAAGAGGCGTAGGAAAGATCCTATTTCAATCGTCTCAAAATACTATTATCACCTATTTTTAATAGTTCTGACGAAAGTCAAATAGGTTGAAATAGACTCTCCTAAATATAAAGGAAGATAAAAAATATAAAATAAACACCATGATGAAAATAAGTAATGGGTAGTATGATAATTATGAATAGCTAGTACACTGGCCAGTTTCCACTCTTTCAGGTCCAGCTTCTATCCTAGCAGCAGCAGCAGCAGCCAATTAAAGGCATCAACAGAGGGTACTTTCAGATTTGCATACAGGTATCGTAACGAGACCTCATCGTAACAAGGCGGACCATACGCCACCTCTGAAATACACGACATAGAAATCAGGGCTACTCCAGACCTACCTAGTATACTGTGCATGATTGAAAATAGTAATATGATTAGTGTTGCTTTTATGCAAGAGTTGATGCCGCTCAATAATTTAGCTCCATGTTTTCAAGTATACACTCTGGTGGATTCATTCCTGCATGTCAATCAATTCATCCTTTGTTGGACTTTGCCGCGGACAGAAGTGGCGAAAACACTAACAGGACCAAGAACAGGGATAGATTAAGGCTCTGCAGCTGGAAGATGGGAGAAGATTGGACAAGGATGATGATACATACCTACTTACCTACCTGGGTACAGACAGCCGGTCCTTACATGGGAGCTGGGACAAGTTGTATTCTAGAAGAATCATGAACGCTTTCCTATTGCACGACGGCCAGGTTTAGCGAGGGGTTAACTTGGTCAAACAATATTGGTGTGAATATGAATCCACCAAAGATCCTCCCTATAATACGGGATCAGTTGCCTACTACACCTGACGCTAAGAGAAATACTAATATGTAATTAGATCATGAAGCTATGATTATTATTATGAGGTATGGTGTTAATTTTGTAGTGAAGGTACAGAAGGCTCTTTCGTGGGATTACTTAATACAGAAAAAAAGCAATGAAATTTACCTGCCTATCTTAGTAGGTCGGCGTGAACTATTATTTATTGTCTCTCATCCACTTCTCTCGACTACAACGACCCCATCATTATTGTCATTATTGTTTCTCTCCATGATCATCCTTTACTAAACCAAAGCAGCCTCTTTCTATTTTGGAAAAAAAAAAATCCTAATCACAACTGATTGTGCTTGCTCCGGATTTCCCCATTCAGCTTTTGATGTTTTCTTCCTTTTCCGCCTTGAGCGCTGACAATCTCATCTCCATCTCACTACCTTGATCACAACACGCAATGGAACCCATTGATGCTGAGCGTGCAAGGAAGCTGTCGCTTTTCCGACCTTTAGGTGAGTAGCCAGTCAGAAGAGACTGCGTTTCCCCGTGCGATTGTTATTGGCCCTAGTTTGCTTCCTTTCCCGTAAACTAGGTGCCCTATCTCCATGTCCGTCCGTCGGAATCATGATTGTTGCCCCTCATGATGTATTTGCTGCCCCTCCTCCACTCCACTACTGTCTGTCACTCAGCTTGGACCATCCACACCAAGGCTACCGATTTGTTCAAGGATCACGATCGGGACAACGTGCTTTTTCCTTTTTTTTTTTTTTTTTTTTTTTTTTTTTTTATAGGCGCTCCCTTCACGCGTCCTCCCTTGCTTTACCTTTTGTCTGGTACTCCCGTGTCCAATCCTTATCAATCATTTACTACTCTCCGTGACTAATATGACCGGCAATTTCCATGCCTAATGCCGTCATCTTCGTGGTTGCTTTGACTAAAAAATAATCATCCCTCAGGCTACCAACGGAACTCGTGTGGTTATTGTAAATCTGATAATGGAAGTCGGTCTCCCGTAGCCCCACATGGTAATCCCTTCAGCCTGCCCTCGTCCAGTTGCTAAAGCGCATCACGGCAGGTGCTTCATACTATGCTAGCTCAGTCTCAGTACGTCCGGCTCACTACGAAGAGCTCGTCAATCGTGGCTGGAGGAGGTAAGTGTGATTCAGTCCACAATGTTCTTTCACGGAGCTCCCAAATCCGGTTTCTGACCCTCGTCAAGATCAGGGACTTTGTACTACAAACAGAATCTGCAAAGATCATGTTGCCCTCATTATACTATGAGGTGTGTATTTGGATTTTCTCATCAACTCCAATTATACTGTGGCCTACTAATTAGCGTAGGCTTGAGGCTTCGGCCTTCGTACCTAGGAGGGACCAACGAAAGGCGATCAATCGCTGGAACAAGTTCATTTTAGGACCAGAGTATATCCGAAGAGCCGCGTATCTGAGTCCGAAAACAAAGGAGTATATTACCCACGGCATCTCCTCAAGGTATTCATCAGCTCACAAACCTCGACATCTAGGGAGAAGAGGTACCGGAAATGCAATTTTAGCCTTCTTTCCGCAGTCCACGAGGCTGAGTATAACAATGTGAAGCGGCCAACTGATCCGAAAACCAAGCGACCTTTAGAACCCGCACATCGATTTGAAGTCAATCTTGAGGGTGACACTATTTCTCAAGCCAAGTAGGTGCCGAAGCAAATAAGGTATGGATGGGTTTGCTCACACACGTTTTTGCTAGGTTCGAACTATTTCTCAAATATCAAACGAAGGTTCACAAAGAAGACGTCTCTAAATGGCAAACCAAGGACTTTAAGCGCTTCCTTTGTTCCGGTATAAAACGATCACCAGCTGATCTCAAGTCCGAGGAAAAAAAACTAGGGTCTTGGCATCAGTGCTACCGACTGGATGGAAAGCTCATAGCTGTTGCTGTCTTAGACTTGATGCCAAACGGCGTCAGTTCTGTGTACATCTTGTAAGCTTTTCTAGTACCTGATGTTTCGGCCAGCTCTCATCTAACACCTCAAAGCTATGACCCAGAGTATGAGCAATGGGAGTTCGGGAAGCTCAGCGCCATGAGGGAAATCGCCTTTGCACTTGAGAATGGCTACCCTTACTACTACATGGGTAGGATGCTCCACTCATCTCGGGGGCTTTACACCTAGGAAATCTCTAATCATATCCTTCTTAGGTTATTATATCCATTCATGTCAGAAGATGCGCTACAAAGGCTCATTCCGGCCACAGTACATACTGGGTTTGTCTCCCATAGCAGAATCGGTCAAAACAGCTTTAAATATATATACTAATCCGGGCGCAGATCCAGAAAGTTATACTTGGGACCCGCTAGATGGCGAGCTTCTGAAAAAACTGAATTCGCGTCCTTACGTATCGTTATCTCATGACCGGAAACTGGGGGGTGCTCAAGACGTAGCCGGGTCAGCTGGAGATGACGCAGAGCAGGTTCATGGCAAAATTAATGACGAAGAGGTGTCTCTATTTGATCTCCATATGCCTGGTGTCCTGAATCTGGAAGAGGTCAAAGCCTTAGATTTGGATAATTGGCCACTCCTCGTTCATGGATCATTCGTACACATGATTGTGCGTATTAACATAAACCGCACCCGCAAAATTACCACATACTAACTGATGTTATGCTATAGGATTTGGTGGGCTGGGAGACAATGCCTATTGACAATCCCCAGTCCGTGAAGGGAATTGTCGCTGAGCTAGCAGCAGTTCTAGGGCCTGTTGTGGTCCAAGATAGTGCCGTCGTGCTGTTCGATTGAGGTCTCGGCCATACACAGGGATGCTGTCGTCGCCACCTCCGATTCTTCTTTGAAGTGCTGGAGATGTAGCAATAAGCCACATCTATGCAGGTGATTTCCTCAAGGGTCGTGTGATAGGTCTTAGTAATTCCATTCTGAGCATCTGTCTTATTGCCATCTGTATAATTTTGGTTACAAGAGATTGTAAATAGTTCTATGGGCTGACTAGATCACTTTTTCTACAATTGCCAACATATGAGTGAGAATTTTAGTAGATTATCGATATGAGAAAAATTTAATACCCACAGACAATGTATCGCCACCAATTCCAACCGATCAAGAAGCCGACAACGCCATCCAATGAATATTTAGAGCAAAAGAATACATGATACCGCAGGAGGTACAACCATGTAACCACGAGGCTGCACCCCGCGATTGAAGCAGACAACAATTCGAATCCAAAGGTAGCCATGTCAAAGCACGGCGGATACGCTAAAAGTGCGATGCAAACAAGAAACAAAACATAGAGAAGAAAAGCAAGTCAAGAAATGAACATGTAGAGATAGATGGAGAGGGAAAAAGAAAAAAGGAAACCGTATGTATTAGAAATTTACCCCATCAATTCCACAGGTGGACGAGCGGTTTTGGGGGGCATGTGCTTCAAGGGCAAATCAATCGGACTCAGATCGACATCCATATCATCGGCACTTGTATCCTCGACTAAGACGGCAGGAAGATTAGGGCTGCTGCCATGTTCCTCCGGGTTATAGATGAGCGTACTACTTCGGCTCCGTTGTGAGAGGGGGGCGGAGGGCCAGCTTCCCGTTCTCTTCTCGGAGGAGAGAGACATGGGCGTATCGGGATCTGTGGGGCCGAACACATTCGCGGATTGTTTCTGCTGTTCCGTGTTGAGATTTGCGAGAGCCTGAGCGAGGTCATTGGCATGGACTTCCTTGTTGGGAGGATCCTCTGGGCGCAAGACCCATCCGTGGGGAGGACTGGGCGGGGGGCTGATGAAGAACAGTTTGCTGACTTGGGGAGCCTCCAGGAGTTTTGGACCGGCTTCTTGATCAATTAGGGGGGTTGGTTCGCCGAAGTAGATCTTTGTGCGGGTGGCAGAACGATCGAGGAAGGATTGTCCATCGAGGAGTTTACGGACGGAGATGGCGTCTTCTTCGGAGAGAAAGGAGCAGACGATCCGGCGGAAGGAGGGGAGGGGGGAGAAGGAGTTGAGGCGGGCGATCGACTCGATTTGGGAGCGGATGGCGGCGAGAGAGGCAGGTTGAAACAGGTAGAGGTCGTTGAGATCGGTGATTAGAAGGGTGTTGGATGGTGGAGTTGGTTGTGAGAGTGGGGGGAGGTTAGAGAGGTCAAGCGATAGCACTGGTCGGGATCGCGACCGCGACGAGGGAGTGGAAGAGATGGACTCCGGCGGAGATGTCGATAGAATTTCTGCCATGACTGTGTGTGTGTGATGTGATGATGATGATGGTGATGGTGACGGTGATGATGAAGTTATAGGCGAGGTGAGCGTTGGGAGGGAAAGGAGACGTGGAGATAATGAGAACGGAAGAGGAGTAGGATCGATTGCCGCCACCACGAGATGATAAAAGAGTCTTTCTTTGATAGGCGTTCTTACAATCGTTCAAAAAGGGATGATTGTTATGGTAGTTGGGAGTAGTGATGGATGAAGTGCAGGACGAAGCCGTTGCCCATCCCTTATATAACTAAGTTGTTAATTCAGATCTAGTTAATTCCTCCTTTCCTGTATCTCCGTGTTCGGATGATGGCGCTGGTCCCTGACGAGGCGCAGCCAGTGGAGTCGAGTCCTACAACCACCACTCTATGTCGAGCACTGCCTTGCAAACTTTGCTTTTTCGACCAACGAGGATGACGAGAACGGCGCCTCGCCGAATTCCGTCCCCCTTGGGATCGACTGTTTCTCTCTCTTTCTCTTGCGCTTTTGCCACGGTCCAACTATCTACCTTGGCGTGATTAGTATGTGTAACCCTATTGCCACCGACCACCTGGATACGCCACGGTCGTCGTTGAATTTTTCCAGTCTCAAGGAGTTCACTATCGGTCTCGACTGATGATTATTCAACCAATCTACTATGTATGTACCACCCCTTTATGCCCTTGTAGATTCGAGAGGCTTCGACAAAATATGATCGCTCAAATGATCTGTTTCTTCAGCCCCCCTCGGGGCTAACTCAACTGGTTATGTTATTTTCACCCCAGCCTGTGTGTAACCGACTCTCGAGAGAGAGTGTGTTGTTCCTTTGATAATAGCAGGCACCATCATATTCCAAATGTAATTAAATATTAACTTTGTCTCTCTGTTCCTGTAATCTCCCATGGTTTTAGTTCCCTTGCTGACGAGGTGCTCCATTTTTTTTTTTTTTCCTTTTTCTCCCAAAACTCCGCCTCTAGAGTGGAGAGTTCTCATATCTTGGGAGAAACTACCTTTGAGAGCGTATCCGAGGCTGGGGGGTCGTCGTAATCACACGAGCAGCGGACTCCTCCGCGCCAAGTTCGTCGTTTAGTCTGTCATGCCAAGTAGTCAAGTTGATCAAACTACCTAAGTAGTACCTTAATGAATCTATTGACTACCGTGTCCATCATAGGTAGGCTCGTTGAGTGCCATGTAATTGTGGCTAATGCACGGGTCTACGCCACACTTGGATGATGAGATCATCTCGTTGTTTCTGAATGCCTACGAGGTAGGATGATCTCCTATTATTGACATGGGAGGCTTGGGTCATCTTTTGCGTTGTGCCAAGCTGAGTAAATATTTTGCCTAATAATAATAATAATAATGAATTAAGCCTCCTGCACAACTATTCCTTTTTCTTTTCCTCTTTATTTGTATTCCAGTCACCTTTTACCTGTTTGAGCATTATTGGATTCCCTGGCAATCACGAGACTAGCCTAGCCAGGCATGACATAGCCACTTCACCTTTCGAGTCCCACGAGGCCACACCAATGCCTCCCCTCATCTCTGTAACTGTCCATCAAAAAATTTGGAATGAATCAAACGGCTGCGCGCGCCTGGCTCGTTCTGGCAGGTCTTCCACTGCCAAACAGACCATCATGTTAGGCGCTTTCTCCCCTAGCCTTGAAACTGCCGATTCGGACTCTCTAACGTGGTGGCTGGTCGTATTGGACACATAGTTTATTATAGGGTATACGGTAGTCTACGTTTGTATCAACTCCCCTTTGAAGGTTTTAAACTTGTTTAGCGCAGACAACTTTCTTTATCAAGGGAAATTATCGGACAACGATAACCACAAGCGCACTATAAAATGATCGCCAGTCAAGTTGCCTTAACACGCAATCGATATTAACAGGCGCGTAGTATAGGCTGTGTCCAGGTATTTTCTGTCTCTTTCCTCTTGATCAAAGGGAAAATAGAGCGCCAGCGGGCTATACAACGGCTTTCTTGAAGTAAGCCGTGAACTGTAGTTCAGTCAAGAGTGGTCGGGCGCTTGTTCTTTTGACATGGGTTAAGGAAGCCTTTCGAGCCTCTAAATTAGTGGTGCCTTGGCCCCTTACATGCATGCGTTAGATTAAAGTGTGCCATATATCTGCCTCCCCGTCCGCCCTGGTCAATTAAGCAATCAACCTTTTTAGCGCGCAGGCTGCACTTAGGCATCCTCCACAGCCTGGTTTATTTCTTCCATGTCAACCTTGACCGATTAGGCGCCAGAGGTGGCTTAAGGTTATTTGTGCTTTTTAGCATGTACACATTCGATTCACCGGACACAATTAGGTTTATTAATGACAGATGCCCAGCCATTGTGAACAGCTCCGTGACTGATTCATATGTCATCAGGGAGCATTAACCTAAGGCTAATAAAGACTAGGATGAAATACAATTACAATGGGTGGAGTAGGTAGAAAATGTCAAAGTAAGATACCACTGGGCATGTACTCATAAATGAATCTCTCAAAAGAGTCATCAAATGTGTACTATATACTTCGGTTTTAGGTTTTTCCACCGGCGTGTCAAAGGCGGTCAGGTGATGTCGCAGCTCCGAAAGTTCTGATTTTCTGCATTATCGTTAGGGCGAGTTTTATCCAACATACGTCCTTCTACCATACCACTTGTATTTATTTTTTTTTTAATAATCTTTCCATCTCCTTTAAAGATGTTCCAACGCACTTTCCTAAGACAGGCTCAGGCCTCTCGCTCTCTGCTCTCCGTCCGTTCCACATCCGCCACACCATTGGCCCTCTGCCGGACATCGCAGCTACAGCCACAGCTCTCCCATCAGATCGCTCGCGTGCCTGCCTACCGTTTCTACTCTACCGAAAATAAGGTTGAGAATGGCGACAAAAAGGAGGGTGAAAATGCGGAATCCTCCGAGCCCAAGGAGGACCCCATCCTTAAGGAGTTAGAGCAGAAGAAGAAGGAAATTGTTGATCTCAAGGTACGTATCCTTGCTATATTGTGTCTCGAAAAGAGCTATGAGTGCCGCCATATTGAATGGCGCTTCCTCACATGGACAAGGGGAGGGATAACTATAGTAACACTACATTCAGGACAAATATCTTCGCTCTGTGGCAGACTTCCGTAATCTCCAGGAACGCACCAAACGCGAGATGGAAAACTCGCGGAACTTCGCTATCCAGCGCTTTGCCGTTGATCTTCTAGAGAGTATTGATAACTTCGACCGTGCCCTCCTTGCTGTCCCCGCAGACAAGCTTAGCGCCCCCAAGTCCGAGGAGAACAAGGATTTGCTCGACCTTGTTGATGGTTTGAACATGACTCAAAACATCTTGATGAACACTCTGCAGAAGCATGGTCTTCAGAGATTTGACCCCAGCGAGCCTGGGGAGGATGGAAAGCCCCAGAAGTTTGACCCCAACCGACACGAGGCCACTTTCATGACTAAGGTGGAGGGCCGGGAAGATGGTGATGTTATGTTCACCCAGAGCAAGGGCTTCCTGCTCAATGGCCGCGTCTTGAGAGTATGTGCGATCAAATCTCTAGCAAATTCCGTCACATTACTAACAATCGTCCCCACACAGGCTGCCAAGGTCGGTGTCGTGAAGAACACCTAAATCTTCCCGTCCTATCCTATATGTCACAATTTATCCATCCTCTATTAGTCCTTGTATAATATTTCAAATTATGTTTCGCCGTTATGAGTCACACCGGTCTATGTCATTTCAATTGGGCTACACGTCTTACACAATTACTTTTGATGTGCCTTGATCATTGCCGAACTTTTCTATGAACGCATGGGTATGATACACCTTGTTTATACACGATTGGAGGAGTACGGGTGGCCTTCCTTTCGACAAATTCCTTTTTCATTTATTTATTTTCTATTTTTATTTTTTCTTTTGTTGAATTTTCATTACGGCGTTGTATCAGAACTCCCTCCTCTTGTATACTATCACACCGGATGGCTTTTTCTTTCCCTTTTTGTTTCCCCTTCTCAAAAAAGTCATCTTGTATTGGGATAAGCATTGGCACGGGCATGAGTATAGCGTTTGCATGGCCTCGATCATGTTTCTATCTATGCTGCATTTTCTTTAGGGGCACTGTGGTCAATACCAGCGTCCAGGCCATTTAGAACTAATATAAGGAATGCTCTTGGTTAGTTTTAGCCAGCAGCACTTTGAAACAATCAGCTACTGTATAATACCGTCCTCAAATCATATAGACTGTAAGATATGTTCGAGCTACGAGAAACGTCCACACTCCGTTCTCGGACATACGTTTCTCCTTTCCGGAACGGGTTTGTTTTCGGCATCAAGCTTACCAAACTTGGAAGAGCTCATCAAGCTCATCAGAACTGAACAGACTCTAATCGTCGTGCCGGGCGCTCAAGTATCAGGCATGCGTCTGTTTGCTACGAGCAGAGCTCTACGCTTGGGCAGTGGCAGGTGGTCAATTGCTTCCACCTGCGGCAATATCCGAATCCCGTTTTCCCATCTGCCTGAGGCTCGAGCTATCAGAACCAGAGACTGGAGCTCCACCACAGCTCGCAGGATCCAGGATGCGTCCGATACAGATAAGAAGCCCGGCGCTCGCTCATCCGCTCAGCAATTCCTAAGTGTCGAAGGCAAGGCCTATAGGACGGATGAATGGACAAACACCCCTGAGACAATCCTCTCCCATGTTGAACGAAGGCTGTATCTCGATGAGAATCACCCACTGGCGATTACTCGCAAACTGATCGAAAGTCAATTCCCTGGCCCAGTATTCGGCAACTACTCGGAAAGGAATCCCATTGTGACGACGGCTCAGAATTTCGATGTCCTTGGTTTCCCCGCGGATCATCCCGGTCGGAGTAGGACAGATACATATTACCTTAACGACAAAACCGTCCTGAGAACACATACGAGTGCACATCAACAGGCCTATTTTCAGCAGATTAGCCGGAACGAAAGGACCCGCCCAGAGGAGATTGGTTACACTGTTGTAGCCGATGTATATCGAAGGGATGCCATTGATCGCAGCCATTATCCGGTTTTCCACCAAATGGAGGGAGCCATGCTGTGGAAACGCCCAAGTGAAGATCCTTTAAAACACGCTAGCCAAACTGCGGCCGCTATCATGAAGGATGTACAAAGCATTCCAGCCCATGATGTGCCAGTTGAAGATCCGAATCCTACCATCCACGCAGAGCGCAACCCCTTGCAGGCCGATTACCATAGTGCGGAGGAGGTTGAGGCTGTCGCTACACATCTCAAGCGGTCTTTAGAGAAAATGGTTATTAAGGTGTTCACGGAAGCTAGCAAGGCTGCCGCCGGTGTGGCCGGCGCTGAACCAGAGCCATTAAAGGTCCGATGGGTTGAGGCTTACTTTCCGTTCACTAGTCCCTCCTGGGAGCTTGAAGTGTTTTGGCAGGGTGACTGGCTTGAGATATTGGGTTGTGGTATTGTCAAGCAAGAGCTTCTGAACAACTCAGATGTGCCCGATCGTATGGGATGGGCCTTTGGGATAGGCCTTGAGCGAATTGCTATGCTCCTGTTCAACATTCCCGATATCCGTCTGTTCTGGTCTCGCGATGAGCGATTCCTCTCGCAATTCAAGGCGGGCCAGATCACCCGCTTCGAGCCCTTCTCCAAGCACCCTGCCTGCTATAAAGATGTCGCATTTTGGCTCCCTCCTGGCGCTGCAAGCAGTGGTAGCGCTGCCGGTGGAGCCATGCCAGTCCACGAGAACGACATTATGGAAATTGTTCGCGGAGTGGGCGGCGATCTTGTCGAAGATGTCAGGCTTATCGATGAGTTTACACATCCCAAGACTAACCGCAAGAGCATGTGCTATCGCATTAATTACCGAAGCCTGGAGCGCACTTTGACCAACGAGGAGACGAATGGACTCCATGAAGAAGTGCGACAAAAGCTTGTCGGTCAGCTGGGAGTTGAGCTTCGCTAAACGGTTTCCAGGTGTTTAGGCGGTTCCAATGTACATATACCTGTATACTTCCTACTGTGCTTTGTAACAATATTGTAAAAGAAAATCGCAACTTGAGCTTTCTCCAAATTCATTTCCCACCACCCGACACCCTTCTCTTATGGCCTCTAGACCTCTCGGACATACTTCACGAGCCAGGCAAGATACAACTGCAGCTTATAATTCTTATCACCACTCTACATTCTGGCACACATTCTGGGACTATCCAGTGGTAGATACCTAGGTAGAGAGTAGAAGGCAATACAATGAATGTCATAAAACAAACATTTACCGAGGATTACCGCTGGTCCGCCAGTGACCCGCAGCGTCAGGCCCGAAACCGAGACGCTGATTGGTCAACTCGGGCTAGCGTATCCGATGCAGGTCTTCGGGGACTTGATTTATCTCCGTTTCTGCCAGCATAAAATTCCTTGCGGCTCAGAATACTTTTTAATACTCTGACTGTACTCTACCTACTACGTCTCTCTCTCTTTCTTCTCTCCACTCATCCCTTCAGCTGGAATGACCCCATCTAGCTATCCACGATGGCAAGCACTGCGAAGCTGGAGATGTCACATCCTCCTCAACAGGTTTCTAATAAACCTGTAAAGAAGGTGCACTATCCCTTCTGGTTTGGTGGCTCCGCCTCTTGTTTTGCGGCCTCCGTCACGCATCCTTTGGATCTTGGTAAGTTCTTTGAACCTCATGCATAACCAATCTTCTCAATTTGTATTAAAATTGAATGAATGAGCTGGCACCTAACAATGAGATTCTATAGTGAAGGTACTTTTTTTTCTTCCTCCTGAGTGATTACACTGTTCTTGCGCCGTGGCAAAATATGTTGTCGTTGAATTGAGATTAACCAAAAAAAAAAAAAAACTTCTTAGGTCCGTCTACAAACTCGAGGCCCTAGTGCGCCCACCACAATGGTTGGTACATTTGCACATATTTTAAAGAATAATGGAATATTAGGCCTATATAGTGGGGTATGTCTTGTTTTCTTTCCTTTTTTTCGTTCTTTTTTTTTTTTTTTGGCATCTCACGCGGTGCTTCCCTTACCGAAGTCCTTAGCAAGGGAAGCCTTATTTTGCTCTGTTTATTCTAGGGGAGGTGGAAGAAAAACCTGCGCGTTAACACACGAATTCCCTCTTGATAGCTCTCGGCCGCAATTCTACGCCAATTAACCTATTCTACGACTCGGTTTGGAATCTATGAAGAGTTAAAATCCCGCTTCACTACTCCATCCTCATCCCCCGGCTTCCTTACCCTTCTCGGAATTGCGTGTACCTCTGGCATAATTGGAGGGATTGCCGGAAACCCTGCAGACGTACTGAATGTGCGCATGCAGTCCGATGCGGCGCTCCCTCCCTCTCAGCGGCGCAATTACCGTCATGCGTTTCACGGGCTGGTCCAGATGACACGTACTGAGGGTGTTTCGAGTTTATTTCGCGGCGTGTGGCCCAACTCTACCCGCGCGGTCCTAATGACTTCGTCCCAGCTGGTCTCCTACGATACATTTAAGCGTGTTTGTCTTGAGACACTAGGCATGTCTGATAATCTCTTGACACATTTCACGGCTTCTTTAATGGCTGGGTTTGTCGCAACGACTGTCTGCAGTCCTGTTGATGTGATCAAGACACGCATCATGAGCGCCTCGCCAGCTGAAGCCCGTGGGCATACAATTTTGGGCCTCCTCCGCGAGATCTCACGAAAGGAGGGTTTCGCCTGGGCATTCCGTGGCTGGGTACCGAGCTTCATTCGATTGGGGCCACATACGATCGCGACGTTCATTTTCTTGGAAGAACATAAGAAACTTTACCGATTGATTAAAGGGGTTTCAGAAGACAAGAATAAACTATAGACTGTTTTTTATAGTTTTCATTTTTTCTTATACTTTCATATTCTTTGGTTTTTCTTCTGGCAAATACCCTTATTTGTTTGGCATAAAATGCATAGTTTTGGGGTTTTCTTCTTTTATTTCCTTTTTTTGGTCGTCAACTTGCCAACTTGATGTCTATCTCATGATCCGCTGGTGGAACACTTATTGTTCTATTTTTTTTTTTTTTTTCCTGGTATATATATTTTTCATATCCCGTTTCATGGTATGTCTCTTTATTGTGATTGGTCCTCTCATTTATCTCTTTATCGCTTTACCTTGGTTACTGGTATTGATACACATACACTAGCTACACGGGTACCCATCAAGGTATCTGCTGGATCATATATTGATAGAAGGGTTATGATTAGAAACTTTCTTTTCCTCTTTCCAGGTGATTTTTAGATACTAGATTGTTAGATTATATGCCCTTGGTGGGGGAGGGAGAAAATAGAATATCAATTTTTAGAAATCTAGACCCTTTAATAAAATATATAAATATATGGAGATATTGGTCTAGAGTAATACCTGCCTTGGTAACTTACTCTTATTCACAGATATGGTTTGTTTTAGAATTATTCATATGTATATATTAGTGGTTAGTCAAGCACGGAATACCTCCCTAGCTCCCTAGGTACTGTACATTAGCTTGTAATTAAATCTATATGCATAAGTTTATATATATATCTTTAAGCTACCTACATATACAGTAGTACCATGTAATCTATATTAATCATATTTTAAATGCTTGACTTTTTCTAGACGAAAATTCAAGACATTGACCTATACAAATTTAGTGGTAAGGCTCTGCATAGTATGTATTTCTTTTTCTTTTTCTCAAATCCGGTTTATTCTTCTCTTCTCAAAAAAATAAAACCACTGCGAGTTTATATACAACCCTGCGTTTTCACTCCCTAGTCAAGTTTAAGGAAGAAGGAAATTGAAAAGGGCTTGATATCCCCGCTTTGATTTCACGTAGAGTACATGTTGACTTTAAAAAACACATATATTTGGGGAGGGGGGCTCAATCAACAACGAACTGGTATATTATTTACCGGTCCAGACGAGCGGGGAAGTTACCAGCCTCTGTTAGGCATTGATTAGAAAAGGGAAAAAAAAGGGCTCATGTTAGAGATATTTAGAGGGTGTACATACCGCGCTGGGTATCCCATCGGTCAGTCCAGGCCTTGGGGCAGAGAGAGCGGAAAGCATAGTAGAACTGGAATTGGACAGATTAGTCAAGGCAATTTTGGGTCTGTGCTTCTATACAGAGATTAAATAAATGAATGAATATTAAATTTACCTGCTTGCATGGGCGGAAGTCCTCGCCCTTGGCGTTGACGCACTTGTAGTAGTCGACGTAGTTCTGCCAGCAATGCTTGGTCCTATAAGAGAAAGAGACAGAATGTAAGCACAAGATATTTCAAGAACAAAAGATATGGTATGACCATAGAAAGGCGGCAAGAGCGAGGGCGTTGACGTACTGATTCTGCTGAGGGAAACGAGCATCATAGCCTATGGTTGCATCCGAAGTAGGTTAGTGACGACGCACAGCTTTTCCATCTATCCCGTGCAACTATGGAGAGGTATCCGCCACGACAGATAATTGATAGCGGTCGGATCGAAGAGGAAGTGGGGGAAAAGGTATTTTCAAAGAAACATACCCGCTAGAGAGATGTTAGCAATTGATTTTCCTGTTCCTTTTATTGTACATTGCCGCGTAGGACGAATGCAAAAAGAATTGGAACCCGGGATTTCCAAAGCTCACCAGTAACGAACTTGAAGGGCTTGGTCACCAAGACCTCATCGGGATCGGCTTCAGGAATGGCACCCATTTTGACAGACAATTGAAAAGAACTGCACAGGAATGGAATTGGGAGGGAGAGCGGAGGGTGGGTGGAGAGAGGGGAGGCTGGAGAGAGGTTCTTTTGATGGGGAGAGGTTTGGACGGAGGTGGAATGACCCGTGAATCCAGTCAAAGCCGGAAGTGACCGCCTAGCGAGCCACTCATGCGGCAAGATTTCCTAAACACCCGAACTTAGTCAAACCTCCCCTTCGACCGTCCTGAGCTTCCGTCACCATCCCACCTCATTTTCCCATCTCTGACGACGTTGCCTCGTGTCAGCCCCAACGCCTCTCCACCATGTATCCCACCCGTATCTTGAGGATGCAGCCCTCTCGGCCTTTTGCCTTTCCTACTCCTGTAAGTTCTTCCCGGAGACCAAAGGAGGGAGAAAAAAGCTTGGCAGTTACATCCAGTGCTAACCAACGTTTGCAGAAGGAAGCCCAGAGTGGTATGAGCTCCCTAAGGGCTTGCAATTGATGCTCCAGCGGGAGTAATCATGTCTTTGCTGGATGTTTAAGGACTAATCAATACAATTCGTAGCCCACACCATCTCCCAGCGTCTGCGGACCTTGAAGAAGATTCCCCCAGAGTTGATCCCTCTTGGTATGTCGTGACATCCTCTCTTCCCAAATACAGATTCATTGGCTTATAATTTACAGGTCTTGTCTTGGGGTACGTTTAATTTCATTCATTAACTCAACAACTTCTACTTCGCCAATAATCACCCCTTCTCCTTACTCTCCAATCCATCAAACCCTTCGTAGAACGAAGTCTCCCTTCTATGGTCGCTAACCCTGTTCCATTCCAGTGTCGCCATTGGAGCTGCTGTGTACTCCAGCACCAAGAAGATCATGACCGACAAGACTCTCCGTCTTACCCCCAACCGTCCCGAGGACCGTGAGCACTAAATGTACCATCACATTTGATTCCATGCAATGGGGCGCGATCCTAATTTTGTTTTGTGTTGGCGATCTGTATTATTCACGGGAAAGTTGATGTCGTTAAAATAAGATTTTAAATGTAAAATCTCGCAAAAAAAAAAAGAAGAAAAAATCTTTCTCAGGCTCAGGATTGGGAGCGCGTGTATATAGTACGGCTTTTGAACGAAGGGTTCTGATGGAGTAATATTGCAATATTACTGTCGCCTGGATTTTCACCCTTCCCAATTTTTTTTCTTGCCGCTTTTTCTTTCCCACGGGTTACCTTAATTGTAGAAATTATTCAGGCTTAGGTCCTGCGACATCTAGCTCTTCTAGTCCTTGCATTGGATCTTGAGGGCGGTCGCTGGCTGCCATTCGGGCTTGTTCCTCTGCCATTTTATCTTCTTCACTAACGGCATATTTGGCCAGGTAACCCTCCTGTACATTCGTAGTTAGTATTTTGCAATTTGTAGGTCTATAGTTAGGGGTTGCTACATACCTGTTCCCAAATAGCCGTCTTGCTACCTAAGCCTTCATTGCTATCCTTTTGAGGCTTCGCGGCAGCTACCTTGATCGTGCGCCCATACAATTCGCTGCCATCCATATTGTCGATCGCTTCTTTCGCATCATCCGGTAGGTCGAACTCCACATATCCGAACCCACGATGCGACTCATTGGAGTTGGGCAGATCGGGTTTGGGGAGGGTAATATCAACCAGCTCTCCAAAGGGAACAAATGCCTCGGCCAGAGTCTGCATGGTCACGGCTTGGTCAAGGCCCCCCACATAGACGGTACACTTGAGGCGAGACTTTTCACTCATTGTGATGTTTCCTAGTTCGCTATATCCGAGAATAAATGTCAACAATCCATGAAGAACGTCACAGTAGCGAAATCAATAGATGTGCTCTCCGCACCCTCTTCTCCCATCCATTGGTTGCTCCCAAAAAAGGCGGACAGCCTGATATCACGTGCACAGTAGTGGACTCATGTTTTGGCGAGTGCCTAAACGGGCTTAGATCAGTTTCCCTCCCGCCAGGAGGACACTTGGTTGATTGAGCGGGCAAGGGCAGGTGTTCAGGTATCGCATCTTGTTGGCCACTCTTACATACACCCCTCGGTTCTCGATTCAGATTCGAGAGGGGAGGCTTCTATCTAGGGAATTCTCTTCTGTTTTCTTTTTTTTTTTTTCTTTCTTGCTTCACTCCTTTCCCTCTACCCCCCTTCTTTCCCCGTGCTCTAACCCAACTCGCTTCTCTCTAAACTTATCTATATTCACTCCACAGGTGCTCAGCATGGTGCGTCTGAGGGAGATCCCGCGGACGGCCACCTTTGCCTGGTCCCCCGGCACTGCATCACCATTGATTGCTACCGGAACTCGCGCCGGTGCCGTTGATGCTGATTTCTCAAATGAAACCTGTCTTGAGCTCTGGGATTTGGACCTGAGCCGTGAAGATGCCGGGGCAGAGCTACAGCCCATAGCTAAGATTGACACAGATTCAGGGTAAATCTTCCATTCCCTTCTTTTCTCCTCCCTCTTATCTCTCCTTGCTATTCCCCAATGGCTGTGGGGGTGTGACATACTAATAACGGATCCTCTTACTGTGTAGTTTCAACGATCTTGCTTGGACGGAATCCGATGACAACTCGCGGGGTGTGATTGCTGGTGGTCTTGAAAATGGGTCGCTGGACTTATGGGATGCCGATAAACTTATTAACGGATCAAGGTCGGTTCCATAATACATTCGGGGGATCCAATGCGCCATAGCAAATCGCCTTTGGCTTACTGATGGTAATATAGTGATGCGGTCTTGTCGAGAACATCCAAACATTCAGGAGCCATCAAAGCTCTCCAGTTTAACCCGAAACACTCGAACCTGCTAGCTACAGCAGGTGCGAAGGGAGAGGTTCGTCACCTTGGAATAAATAATTGAACTCTTCTTCCCCCATACTTACGCTACGGATAGCTATATATTTCCGACCTCAACAACATCGCCAACCCCTATCGGCTTGGGAGTACCACCGCCCGCGCAGATGACATCGAATGTCTGGACTGGAACAAGAAGGTTGCGCATATTCTAGTTACTGGTAGTAGCGCAGGATTTGTAACCGTCTGGGATGTTAAGACAAAAAAGGAGAGCTTGACTCTCAATAACATGGGCCGCAAAGCTGTCAGCGCTGTGGCCTGGGACCCTGAGAAGGTAAGAAATCTCTGTGATGTTTCTGGATTTCCTCTAATCGTTGGCAAACACACAGCCCACCAAACTTGTTACAGCGACGCCGCTCGAATCGGATCCTTTGATTTGCGTTTGGGATCTCCGAAATTCACACGCTCCGGAGCGAGTAAGTAAAGCTAGATTTAATACGATTAACACGATCATCTTGTGCATGCTAATAAATGTCTAGACCCTTCGTGGACATGAAGCTGGCGTCCTATCTCTGTCATGGTGTAGTCAGGATCCCGATTTGCTTCTCTCTTCCGGAAAGGATAATCGCACACTCTGCTGGAATCCCCAAACAGGAATACCATACGGCGAATTTCCAGTCGTCACAAACTGGACTTTCCAGACTCGCTGGCATCCCCACAACCCCAATTTCTTCGCCACCGCTTCCTTTGATGGCAAGATCTCGATTCAAACCATCCAGAACACAAGCACAGAGACTGCGAAGGCCATTGCTGACCAAAATCAGGCGCTTGATGGAGAAGATTTCTTCGCCAAGGCGCAAACCCAACCCCAGGTATCAAGCTTTTCTCTGCCAAAGGCCCCCAAATGGCTTGAACGCCCTTGCAGCGCAGCTTTTGGTTTCGGTGGTAGGGTGGTCTCAGTCAATCTTGTTGAGAAAGGCAGTCGTGTCTCTAAGGTCAAGATTACCCCATTTGAGGTCGATGAGGAGGTTGGAAAATCCACCGAGACTTTTGAGAATGCCCTCAAGGAAGGCAACCTTCAGAGCATCTGCGAAACTAGGGCTATCGACGCAAGGAGTGATGAGGAGAAGGCTGACTGGAAAGTCATCGAGGCTCTGCTTTCCCAAGAGCCCCGTAAGGGTCTGATGGAATACTTGGGGTTCCAGGGTCAAGCCGATGAGGTGGCTGAAGGATTGGCTAAACTTGAGCTGGATAAGGAGGAGGATGTTAATGGTGAGGCATCACCAAAAACATCCCGCGGGCCGGGAGTAAAGAAACACAAGCGCCTTCAGTCAATGTTTGATGCAAGCCCTGAGGAAGACAACTTCTTGTCCGATTTAGCCGCATCCAAAGGCGCAAAGACCAACAACCCCTTCCAGATCTTCAATGGATCTGAAACCGAGGCCGATAAGAGTATTACCCGGGCTTTGCTTCTTGGGGATTTTGATAAAGCCCTTGGCCTCGCCCTTAAAGAGGAACGCATGTCCGATGCCTTCATGATTGCTATCTGTGGAGGCCCGAAATGTATTGAAAAGGCGCAGGAGCACTACTTTTCTAAACAGACAAACAGCTCGAACTATGTCCGTCTACTTGCATCCATCGTTGGCAAGAATCTGTGGGATGTTGTGTATAATGCGGAATTGTCCAACTGGAAGGAGGTTATGGCCGCTCTTTGCACGTTTGCTGATGACAAGGAGTTCGCCGACCTCTGTGACGCTCTCGGTGATCGCATAGAAGAACAGGTTCGAAGCTCGGGCGACAAATCCGCTCGCAAGGATGCATCTTTCTGCTTCCTCGCTGGCTCTAAGCTAGAGAAGGTGGTTGCTATTTGGATCGAAGAACTGCGAGAGAACGAGCAAGCCGCCATGGAGACCGCAACCAATGATACTAGCTTCTCAATCCACGTTCGTGCTCTTCAGGCCTTGATTGAGAAGGTAACCATCTTCCGTCAAGTTACTAAATTCGAAGATACGGAGCGTACGAAGGAATCAGACTGGAAACTTGGCGTCCTTTATGACAAATATATTGAGTATGCCGATGTCGTCGCTACTCATGGGCGGTTGCACGTTGCTCAAAAATATCTGGACCTTGTTCCAGAGAAGCACCCCGAAGCTCAAATTGCACGGGATCGAATCAAATTGGCCATGAGGCAAGCTGCTCCTAAGAGCCAACCAGCTGCCAGGACAACCAACAAGCCTCTTCCCCAGGCTAGCACATACCAACCCCAAACTACTTTCTCGGCAAGCGCAAGGGCAGCAACCCCATCTTATGCTCCTCCTAATGTCAACTTTACTCCTCCGACTACTGCGCCTAACCCTTATCCGTACGGCCAACCAGCAGCTCCTGCGCCAAACCCCTATGCTCCAACCCCAACTGCTGCCACGGCCCCGGCGCCATCGCAGCCTGTCAACCCGTATGCGCCAACAGGTGGTCACTTTACACCCGCAGGTTATCCGGCTCGACAGACATCCTTCGGTGCCCCCCCCGTAGGCGGTGCAGTGCCTCCACCCCCACGCGCATCCAACCAGTCGCCCGCCACCATCACCACATACACCACTGCCACGAATCTACCTGCATGGAATGACCTGCCGGAAGGTTTCACAAAACCTCCAACCTCACGTAGAGGAACCCCTGCCGCTGCCGCGCCGATTACCACCCCCTTCCCCAACCAGTCACCTCCTGGGGTCCAGGGTCCACCACCCCCTGGACCACCGCAACGGACACCCTCAGTTCCACCACCTCCACCCAAGGGCGTTGCTCCTCCCCCACGGATGACTTCGCCTCTAGCAGTTAGCCAGGCGCCGGCTACACTCCCGGGTCCTCCGCCTCCGGCAAATCCGTACTCTTCCTTGCCTCAATCTCCTCCAACCGGATTAGGTGCACCTGCATCGATACCCCGCGGGCCTTCCCCTTACAATGCACCGCCATCTATGCCACCACCAAGTAACCGGTATGCACCCAGCCCCGCAGCTCAAACAGCAAGCCCACAACTTCAGACCCGATCTTCCATTCCCCCCCCTCCACAGGCAGCGGCTTCCCCGTATGCCCCGCCGCCACCAGCACAACCGCTAGCCGTGAACCCTTATGCTCCCAGCACACCCCCACCCATGCAACAGCCAGTGCAGCCAGTACAGCCACCTCCCCAAGCCCCCAGCTCCCGGCCTAGTACCGCTTCTTCTGTGAAGAAGCCTGCTCCCGCGGCACCTAAATATCGTAAGTCTTCTTTTACAAATCTCTTAAATATTTCTAACCCTCTTCAAAGCTCCGGGTGATCGCTCCCACATTCCTGCGGATGCAATGCCAATCTTCGAGATTCTTTCTGAGGATATGGCGCGTGTCAAGGCACGGGCTCCTTCCTCTTTCAAGGCACAGGTTGATGATGCTGAACGGAGACTGAACATCCTCTTCGATCATCTCAACAACGAAGACCTCCTCAAGCCCAATACTATTGCAGACATGGCACAGTTAGCCCATGCCATCCAGGGACGTGACTATGAGACCGCACGAACAATCCATATCAATATCATGACAAACCGGACCGAAGAATGCGGTAATTGGATGGTATGCTCATCTCTTGCCTAAATTATTTGGGTTGAAACTTGATTCTAAAAATTATTATACTAATCATATAATCTCAATAGGTTGGTGTAAAACGTCTCATCAGTATGAGCAGAGCCACACCATAAGCGGTTATAATGGATAAATCAATTACATTATGGGAAAGCATGATATGACTTATGCGCTGAGAGGGGCGGGGTAGAAAAAGAACGTTCTTATTATTCATTTTTATTTTTTCCCCCTGTCAATCCGCTGCTTCAGCTATGTTTATTACCATCCTATCTTATCTTCCTTGATTGCCTTGCCTGTTCCGTGATGGGCATATTGCACCCCTCTACCTCTTGAGGGATTGTGTTCGTTTCCTTCTTATGTCAATTTTATTTGTAATGTTTGTCTCAACACTCTTTCTTTCTGGTTTTGATTACCTTGTCAGCATAAGGAATGCAGAGTACTAGTAAGAGTAAAAAAAATACAAAAATCTACTAAATTCTTCACAATATTGGTTCTAGTGCTTCTAGGTTATTTTTCTACCGAACGAGATCACACAGATTTGGAGAGGATTTATCAAGGTGCTTTGAAAACAATGTATATTTACCTAACGCCATGCTTGGCTTGAGAGTCTCCCACATCTCAGCCATGTATTTACATATTCAATAGTCAGACCTGGTAAGTATTGACATAACAAAAGGGGGGCGGAAGGTAGAATATTAAAACCAAGGATAAAACGAAGGCGTATATGGTTATGTGTAGGAAAAGGAATGAAAGAAATAAGAAAAAGAAATATATAAGAAATAAAAATTGACAACCGTGACCCGCTATCTTGAAAGTGAACTACCATTGATTCTTGCGCCTCGACTCGCTGGGAAGTTCCTGGCACTCAACAATGCCCCCTTCACACCTCTGATCTCCGATCTGAAGCTGGCAATAGCCTCTTCTTCGCCCTTTCCAACCCCCGAAGAGGCGCCGCTGCTTGAGTCTAACCCGGGGGTCGTGTACACACCGTAAGCTGCTGCGGCGCCGTAAGTGTTCTTGCTGTATATGAGGCCGTCAAGGTAATGCTGGAGGTCGCTGAGGCGGCTCCGGGTGGTATCTTCGAGGGTGCCGGATTGGTTTTGGGCGTCAGCAAACTCTCGGAGATGGGAGCCGATACTCTCCAGACGTTTTTGGTGGGTTGTAACCATCGCTGTTGGGTCGGGGACTATGGTTTCGTCGGTCAGGGGATTGGTATCGGCTGAGGACCAGAGCTTTTGTTGGTCTTCTTGCGGGGAAGTTTGGGTAGCGACGTCGCGGTGGAAGAGTTCAGTAGGATCGGATGTTATCGAATCCGTTTCTTCAGAATCAGGGGAGTCGATGGCGGTTTCCTTGCTTTCATCGCTGCTTTTCTTGGTGTTAATGTAAGGAGGGATCCGGGAGACGTTTTGCTCGAGTTTCTCGTTGAGTTTCTTGAGGTTACCCTCAGTCGTTGTGGCGAGGTCGTGACGGGCAGATGTGAGATTAGAGAGCATAGGCTTCACGAGGTATTCGCTTGCAGCGTATATGCTAGCGCCCAGGCCAGCCGCACCGTAAAGGGTGTATAAGACGGTCTGGAGGCTAACGAGCGGCGGGGGCTTGGATTCCTGGAAGAGAAATTCCGGATAGGTGATGATTGGGGGCACGTCACGGGGGCGGGAAGTCATGGTTTTATTGCCGGCATTCGCTGCTGGGGCAGCGATTGTGGGAGCAGAAGGAGATGAGGAAGAGGATTGTGTTTCTGTTGTAGATGATATGGATGAGGAAGATGCGTCGCTAGAAGTCTCGGTCGTCTTGTTCTCCTCGGCTGTTGTGGTGGTGGCCTCCGGGTTGCGCGACACACCCAGCAAGCTTTCAATCTCGGCGCTACTGAGACCCTTGGATTCTAAAAATTCTATCTTGCGATCAGTGGGTGCATCCTTGATCGAGTCATCTTGGAGAAATTTCGACGCTTGTTCCACCAGTGCTGCGCGGGCGGGACTATCCTGTTCCTCGGAGTTCGGCGACGGGGCGGAGTTCCGCTGTTGCCATTGCGGGATTGATGGGGGCTTGGAATCAGGGTTGGACATGGTAGGACTCCCTGGTGTATAAGGGCAGGTAAATTGATAGATGAGTACCTAGGATTGCTCAGGAGAAGGAAGAAAGTCAAAGAGGTTGTTTTGGGTGGGGGGAAGGAGGATGAAGGGAGCCATGTGAGGAATTATGAGCTGCTGTTGTATCGTCCTTCCTTGCCGCTACTAGTTTCGGGCTCAACCTCGGCTGTATTAATACGGCAGCTGAATTTCCGGGGTACCATTCAAAATACAGAAAGCGTAATATTATTCTTCACAAGTCTACCTACGAGTTGTCTACCTAGTAATTTTAGTAATTTTAGTGGTTTGATGCATACCCTCTCAACAGATCTTCCCCTCTCCAGGAGAGAGTATGACTTTTTCTCACTCTGCTACTCCGTATACTGGGGACTATTACTCCTAGGCAGCAAGCCCATATTCCTTCGCGTTGAGTGATTCTGTGAATTGTGCTTTATTGACTTACCTCTCTAGGACATTGCCTGATGTTCAAAAAATAGATACGGTCTTACACACATTTAACCTCACATGGAAACTGTATCATTCAGATTGAAGTGTGAATGTATAGATATCGAGCTTAACTCCAAGAGATATATGGACATACTCTTCCGACCTATGCTTGCCGTGCTGTCTTATCATCCCAGTGATACGCCACCGCGATATCTTCCATGTCATATTTTCCCTTTATCAACATGATCTCATAATACCATTGGACAAGGCAAGACACACTAACGAGCAGTCTCTTAGACATTTACTTCACCGTTAATGGGGAGTTGAGAGGATTTGTGGACTCACAAGGCACATATACCAAATACACCGATACCGATCGTAAGGTTTTCTAGACCAACAACAATCCCGACCCCCAAGCTGAAGATCCCTCGCTTCCTCGAGTTTAAGGCGTCATATATGCTATCGTAACTGCGAAAAGTGAACATGACGATAAACGCAGCGAGCCAAACGAGGGTGGTAAAAACCAAAGCATAGGTAGCTCTCTTGAGAGGCCGCGCATCAGTGGCTGAGACCGGTCTTGTTCCAGTAAAGAAGAGTAGGATGAAGAACTGTAGCGCACCCTATGTAGATTTAGGTCAATTCTCTAGATAGCTACTTAGTAGTAAGTAGGCACTTTGTCCTCCGCAAGACACTATCAACATACCGCCGATAGGTTAAAAATAGCAGCAGATCGAATGGGACTAATAGAAGTTCTTGCCACAACAGCGGCAGACATTCCTAGGACTACCATGGCAAATATCCATATCGCAAATGCGCAGGAAAATCTCTTGCTGTGATAGTATTTGACGGGTGTGCGCCCCTCTGTGATCTCTCGCCTAGAGTCCATCTTGTAGTATCCAAGAGATCTTGGTAGCAATGTGAAAGAGGCTAGACCATCAAGAAGAATTAAAAGCCATGCCGAGAGAGGACGGGGCGCTCTGGATACCCTGATATAAATATGCGTTCTGTCGGCTCCTCTAAGTTTACTTTGGTGGATGGTGAGGCCTCGTTTCGTATATTAATCTACATAAACCATGCCCAACCCAGCCTAAGGAGCTCGTATTCTTGATATTACGATACCGCAACCCAGCAATGATAGGAAGACTGGAATACGAGACCCCAAGTCCAGGGGGTTTGTTTATTGTCTCCTATTCCTGTAAGGCAGAATTGTACCACTTTGCACCTGCCCCTCGGGATGAGTTAAGGGGTGGTCTATGGGGTCAAATCCGAGCTCCCGGTGTTGTACTTCATGTTTGGCATAAGGATATTAGCTATGAGATAATGCCAGTTGATCCTCATGGGGCATCGTGTAAGATATCAAAAGCCTCCCAGAATTTGAGTTAGGTTGAACATATATTTCCATTAAGCGAAGTATTTTCTTTTGCCCGATAAATAAATTAAGAATGATTTCGACCAAAAGGCTTAGCGTCAAGTGTGTCTGGCTCTGACACATGCCCCACTCGCCCACTGAGGCTCTTGAGGAGGGAGAATGTTGTACGGAGGCCAAGAGAGAAAGGGTTCTCATCCTTGCGTTTCTGAGCTAGGTTGGTAAGTATCACCATTTTTCATAAGGTTGAGCTTGGAATGTCTCCCAATATAGTCGATGTTAATATTGCCTATATAGATAATGGCGGCGAACGACGGATCTGCCGACTAGCCCTGGCGATACACTGTATCGAGCGGCAACACTTTTCCCTAGAATTCGGGGAGGTGGGAGAGGTACACGGCCCACTGCTTGGGCTGGGGTTGTAAACATAGGATGAAGGGATTCATATGTCCATGTTAATGTTAAATCTTAAGGTCACTGGCGGAAAGGGAGAGGAGGGAAGAGGAACAAGCCGGGATTGGGATATGCTTGTATGTACACCGCCCTGGTCATTAATTAATCCGGGCAGCATCGCCGCCAACCATCCCAAGCAGCAAGAGCAGCAACTAATATCATCTGATCCTGGATTCGTTCTCTGCTGTTGGAGTGCTGGTTGTACGCACCCCAGTCTCAACTAATAATACGAGTCTCTCTGCTCAACATTGCTGAAACTACAGGTGGTATTACTACTTTCTCCCACCCCTCTCTTTCCCCCCACACAACACCCAAACCACTTCGACGTGTTCTTCGTGAGTTTCTCTCTGTCTCGTATTCTACATTGTTCTTGCCCTGTTATTCCCTCATTACAGTTCTCATCCCCTCCCCCCAAATACTAAAGGGAAGAAAAAAAAAATTTTTAAAAAAAAGAGAAAAAAAAAAAAAAATTAAAAAAAAGAAAACAAAACAATGTACCCAAGTCACTACCGATGACACCCTGTTCATCATTGCCATTTTTCTTTTCTTAAATTAACTCCCCTCCCTTATTTTCCGACCGTGCCCTCCTTCCTCCATTTACCCCAGTGCAGGGAATAGTCTTACCTAGGTCGGGGATTTGCATGAAGGAATTGCTCCATCACATCCTTCTTACATTCACCGTACCCTCAATTTTTCTGTCCCCAGTACCTGGGCTTTGGGATAGGGCCAGATTTTTCCCATTGGCTCGAGTCGTGATGTTGGCTTAAAGCATCCCAGTGGCGTCAGAAGATGTGATAGGGGTTGATGATCTGTGTCTTCCCGGACTGCATCTTCCATGTTTAAGCACTGGCCCACGTAGTTGTCAGCTCTCGATGGCCAGTGTTTGCTTGATATTCAATGGTGCATATATCTTGATTTCCCTGACCGCGGGATATTCACTTCCACCACACGACCTCATTAGACTGGGCTTGATCTCCTCTTATCACCTTCCATCAACCTACCCCAACACTGGAAATTACTTGCTTTACACCGTCTTCTTAATTTCCCTTTGTTTGCTTTTCACGAAAAGTTTTCCTTAATCCCTGTGTGCGGCTTGTCAATTTCTCCCCTACCCCTCCCTTTGTGTTCTATCTGTCTTTCAACCAACACCCAAACTGCCCCCACCCCCCGCTATTTACAATGTCGTTACGTCGCTCGCTTCGTGGCCGCTCAGCGCGGGACGACCATGTAATGTTGGATTCTAACGCAAGTGTCAGGTCAACTAGACTGAGTCGCACTGCCGCCTCTTCTCCGTCAGTGACAGTCCATCGGTCTTCATCAGAGTCTCCTGAGGGCCCCAAAAGATCATTTCATCTCACCTTGAAAATGCCGTCCAATAAGCTTCGTGAAGTAGCTGGTGGTAGCGCCCGAAATGGTGCTTCAACAAGGCGTTCAGTCAATGTTTTCACGGAGAATCCTATCATTACTGGTCCACGCTCTAGCCGCGCCAGACGACCAGTCGTTGAAGTGAACACTTCAGATGACGATGATCTGGAGGATCAGGAAGAAGATGAGGTCGACGAAGAAGATGCACCAGGCGAAGTAGATGACGACGTAGATGGTGAAGCAGATGCGGATGGCGACCTAGACATGGATGATGCACCACCTCAGCCGCCTGTGCCGAAACGGCATGCTAAGGCAGCCGCGACATCTGGGGCGAACGGCAAGACAGTTAAAGCAGCTGAAATGAAAGAAATGGAATTTGATGACGAAGATGACGACGATGAAGATGATCTCTCTGACCCCGACACAGATGCTGAAGGCGAGCCTGATGATCAAGAGGAAGGTATTGTGAGCAATACTAATGGGGGTGAAGAACTTGACGACGAGGAGGAAGAGGACGAGGATGAAGACCTCGATAGTGATGATGATGGCATTCGAAATGCTGGCGATACCAGCAGAATGACTAAACGACAGAGAGGAAATCTTGGAAACGATTTCCTGCAACTTCCAATGGGTAAGTGCCACCCTTATTGAGAGCAATGATCACTGTAATGATCTAACACACGAGATAGAGCCTCAAGTCAAGAAGCACCTCACAGCGGAAGAGCGTGCTATGCGGAGAGCCGAGATGGCTCGACGCCGCAAGAATTTGAGTGAAAAGCGGAATGAGGAAGAAAAGGTATGTATCAGCGGTTCATTTTATCAGCTATATTTATTGTCTACGCCCCCTCTTTGTTGTATGAGTGAGCAACACGCTAATGTTACCATAGATGGATACGATCAATCGACTCTTACGAAAACAAGCACCTAAGCGCCGGGGTCGGATTCCTGCTGGGGAGGCGGCCGAGGCAGCCTCCGCCGATCAAGAAATGGTGGAACCTGAGAAAGCAGACCCAACCATGGTCAGATGGGTCAGTGGTCGTGAAGGTAGTAGAGTTGGTGTGCCAGAAGAATGGTTTGGCACTCCCGCTGGTCGTATATTCGGAGACGGGCCCAGGAAGCTTGTCGAGGAGCTTTGAATTTTGGGATGTAGCAATGTGCTGGGCACATAGAAGGTGAGGCGTATGCAGGTACATGGCACTAATAGGTTCATCGGTTTCTGTGTTTGGGAAAGGAGTTTAACTATGTAAATTAATATATGGGATATTGGACCACAGTTATATCGAAAAGATTCGATGCCCACGCAATAATGTACATTATATGAAAAGTTCTAGTATACCAAGAGGCTATACATGTGATATTCACATATTAAAGCAGAGGAAGTTATAGCGTCTAGTCCTTGTAAGACTGGGCCAACAGAATAATAGCTGTACTCGATCCCCCAGCTAGATGGCCAGCTTCCCCTATTGAGGGTGCGTCTGGGAGGGAGGAGCCCTTCGAGCCATTATTTTTCACCATTGCGTAGGAAGAAGCATGACTGCTTTTTCAAACGCAGGCCCTACTCCCTTCCCCCCTCACGCCCTCTCCCAACTTCGACGACGGAATAATTATGCTCGGGGAGGAGAGAGATGTGATGTCTTTCTCCTTTCGAAGAATTTCATCACTCTTTATTTTTGATTCCTCCTCCTCCCTCCCGAGTTCTTTTCGTCCCTAAATCAAGGATCTCCATTGATGATACCCCGAATAACCCAGTTCAAGATCCTCGGTATTCTTACTTCTCCACACTACCATTATCTTTCACTCTTGGAGCGGAATCCGGGACTAGGATAGTCTTTTGATTCTCAGACTGTGGATCTGCGGATGTAGGTTGTTGTTGCTGTTGTACATTCTTCTCTTTTTCGGACTGCAAGTCTCGGAGTGCGGGTTGGAAGGTGTAGTAGCCTGTATAAAGAAGACAAATTTCAGGTCGAGATGTTAGTAACTTTTATTTATTGATTGATTCACTCGTTTGCTTTGCTTGATATATTGTGCTCGGGTGTAATAGGAGCGGCACTCCCTGCAACTTAGGGGCTTGATAGGGAAGGGAAGAGAAGACTTTACCAGTTGCGACTCCCATTCCGATTGCTAGGATGGCGGGGATGAAATTTCGACTCATTTTGAGTGAGCGAGTGAGAAATAGTGTGGTAGATAGGAAAAGGAACGAGAAATTCCCAAAGAAAGGCAGAAATAAATTATTATTATTATTATTTGTTATAAGAGTGCTCCTGTTGGTTGCTAGCTACCTAGGTGCCTAAGGTAACTCCGGACAAGAGTTAGTTAATTAATAGGTAGTGATCTAATCGCCAAATGTGCGCCAGGACTTAAAGTGCCGTCGCGTCTCCCCACATTTTCGACGCGTTCCCACCAACAACCACCATTAAGCCTCCGATCTCGAGGAAAAGAAAAAAAATAAAAAAAGATCAAGGAGAGAAAACAAAACAGCGAAAGAACTATATAATCTACGACAGCGGAATCACACGATTGAGGCCTCCCAATTTATTCACTAGTTTGGGACTCCCATCTCTAGACCACAGGAGAAGAAAGGTGATGAGGAGCTAGGGAGATGGGCCAACAGGTCCTCCGACACAAATGGAATCATGGCGGGAACGAGGGTATGTGCCGGACTCCGATGACGAGGATGGATTCGACAGCCAGGACACAAAAGGAGGGAGGAGGGAGAGCCAGCATGCGGTGTCTGGCACAAGTCCAGTGCAGATGCAGGACGGTACTTCTAGCTTATCCCAGGATCTAGGAGGAGAAGAACATGACCTTCCACTGCATGACGATCTTATACTGGTGGAACCAAGCCAAAATTTTGATAATTACAACTTCCCTCATGAAAAACACTATGACGATGATGACGATCACGACGATGACCGAGACACACTGTCACAAAGGAAAACACAGGGATTGCCTTGCCAGGAGCTGCAATCTGACGAGATTGGCGATGATGGTGTGGAATTGCATGATTTAGCTATGCAAACGCCTGTGGATGAAGACGATACTATTTCTATCTTGGGGGCTGAAGTAGACTCTACCTCTCTACCAAGACTACCGACCACTGCTGAATCTAGCGCATCGACGACCCCCAAACCTATTAAGAAGCGTGATATATTTGATATCCCTAGCTCCTCTCCAGACGCTCTGCAACTCGATCATAGACCATGGAGAAAGCTGGTTTCTCTCTCGCCAAGGCCTGGAACCGCTAGCCAGCAGCTTTCAGCGATTGATAATGCCGATTCTTCTCCCCTCTCTTCCCCATTGTCATCTCCATTATCTCTATCTTTAGATGAAAGCAACCAAGAATTGCTACAAGAAGGAACGAACCTGACGCCTAATGATTTGTCGGCCCTACCTGAGATCCCGGACAGCATTTCACAGGAACTAGCGCAACCCACGCGAAGGTTACTACGACAGCGCCAACCTATCCAATTGCATCCATTTTTGTTGGAGAAGGCTAAATATGACCAGGAAATGAAGGCTAGTGGCATCAAGCCAGTACATATACGTGACCATGAGAAAGTGGTGCCTGCCCCGATTGCCGATACCCAGAGTCAAGAGCTATGCGATGATATTTATTCGCCCTCAGATTCTGAGAAGAGCGATGCAAATTTTCCGCGCTCGTCCTCACCTATAGACCCCCAGCTGTTGTTCGGTGTTAAGTTATCCGAACGTGCAAAACAATCCCCTTCACATATATTCAGAATATCCCCGGTAGATGGTGTAAGGCATCGGTCACCAAAAAGGCGCAAGGTGTCTAGGTATGGTGGTGATCACCAGGGTTCAACTCTGAGCAAATCACGAATTCAGGTCGTGATTAACTCATCACCTCCCCAACGCCTGGAAGCAATGTCAACATCCGAAATCCTTAGCCCACCGCGTTCAAATAGTGCCTCAAAATCTCCTCAGCCCGCTACTGAATTTCGGTTTCCCCGCGGATTTTCACCAGCTGTTATTACACCTTCAACAGCGTCAAAGCAGGGTGCAGACGATATTGGGAGTACAGGTCGCACTAGTCCTGTAGACGACGTAAGAACAGGTTTAGGCCACCATGGGGCCGATGTGAGGTCCACAGCCTTCGAAAGCGGCGCGAATTCTGATACGAACGATGGAAGAGAAGACGACGAGGAGATTGCTGTAAGGCGACTGCAGCGAAAGATTAAAGGGGTGTTGCCAGCTTCGTGGCTACGGCTAGACCAGCAAAATCAAAAGGAAGAACGCCTTAAGTCTACACAACGGAACCTTGAGAGGGTATCTAGAATGGACAATGCGAAGGGAGTTGCAAGAAAAATCACAAAGAAAGGAAACTCGGCTGTGGCATTAGATGCTGTCAGACAGCTTTCTTTAAGAGATCTCGCTAGTGAAGACAGTGCAGATGATACAGACAATACACAAAGTGCTGGGCCGCCCCAAGACATCGCTGATTTGTTTGGGTTGACCAATCCACTCCTCGATCAAGATATGGGCGACGATATCCTGGAAGATAATCGAATCGATTACATGTTCCCATCATCTCGCAACCCTTCTTCAAGGAGCTACAAGCAAGCCAACAGACAGCAGAGGGGAGAGGAGACAACTGGCTCTAGTTCAAGCTCCCATACTAAGCGGCCTCGCCTTAAGCGGCAAGCAAGACTTACAGATCCAATCTATGAACGACCAATAAAAGTTCGACGCTCACTCGATGTCACAAAGCTTGGAATCTTAGATTCACCTGACGTCGTGTCTTTGCCCCGGCACCAGCAACCACAATTCTTAAAGATTGCCGCAAGAAAAGCACGGTCCCGCCATGATCAAGGGCGGCGGAGTCCAACGCGCAAGATTTTCATGCTCAGTTCAAGACAGGACACTGAAGAAGCGAACGCTTCTTTGCGTGAGTGGCGTGCAGGATCCCTTCGCCCGACGCAGCCGTCAAACCCGTCTTTACCCCAGACGCGTAGGAGACAACCATTGATGAACCTTTCTACAAATAAGAGATACAACCCCGACGATCAAAAGAGCAAAGAAGGAAATGGAAGCAATTCCACAAATATTCGGTCAATAAGCAACCCTGGAGATAATGCTGCTGAGAGACAAGTTTCGAGCTCATATGCTTCCCCGTCGGAAGAAGCTTCGAGAGCGAGTACCGACCAAGCGAAGCCGGCTCAAAGTGTAAAACGCGGGCATCAATGGATAGTTCGAAGGAATTTTGCTGTTTCTTCATTAACAAGAAATAATCCAAGGCCTGTAGTGCCGGAAAGTCTTCACCCGGAGGGCATCAACTCAGCCTCATCATTTCAAAAGTCGCTTTCTTTGTTGAATAGGAACTTTCGGCACCAGCGCTTGCCTCAAGCGCAACATGTGAACCTAGTGCTTGATCGCTTTCTTGAAAAAGCAGCTATTTCTGGTAAATCCAACCAAGCAAGTCCTGTGCAGGGCGAATCGGGTAATGCTCATATGAAACATCAGCCCCCAATACGTCCTCGCCAGGTAAGGAAGCGTCCTCCAAAACGTCTCGATATTGGTATCACCGACGACCAAGGGCAGCTCTCAATAGTATCTCCAACCACGGAACTCTCTGAGCCGCAAAAAGTGAAGATTGCGCCAGGTTGCCAGATATCTGACCATTTAAAAGGCTTCCAAACTACGTACAATTTAGATTTCGGTGTTAGCCCCTTGCCTCTAGGAGTATTCTTTCACGAATCTTCATTTATTGGCAGTGGGGAATTCCTCCGTTCTCTTCGCATTGCCAATCGTGACCTCGACAAAGACCACGGTGATTTTCACATTACAATTGGCGATCGGGTGCTTCGTTGGGGTGCTTGGGATGATACCGTGTCTTCCGATTTTGGAGCCGCTTTCGATATCATTATTGGAGAGCTCGAAGGAAGTGATAGAGACATGGAGTTAATTGGTCAAACCACAACCGGTTCTACATATAGATCGCTGATCAAGTATGTCTCCGATGTGATGAAATTTATCGACCCAATTGATAGAGTGGCTTTCGTCACAAGGGCGACTAGCCTTGCATACAAGCTTCTTGAGAATCTTGCGGCTTCGGCAGCAGCTGGTGGGCCTGCCATACAAGGTCACACTAAGGTTGCTTCGTACACAGTCGTATTTGCGAATCAAATACTTCAAATTGCTTGCCATGTCTTGGTTAACCAAGTGTCCACCGCAGAGGTGCTAAAATTGATTAAACTAGCTTCAAAGCAAGTTATTACGTTAATCTCAACCCCCAAAGGACAAGCTAGCATTCAGCAATTTCTTGAAAATGGCAAATCTCGGGAATGGTGTGAGGCAGGAATCCGGGATGATCACTCAAGCGTTGAGGCCTACATTATCTCTCGGCATATATTGCGCAGTTCTGGTCGCTTTAAGGGATATTTTGAAGAACTAGTAGCTGATGCTTGCTCAATGCCAGATATTGAAACTGTGAAGGATGAGAAAGATATCAGTTACCTTGAGAACGAGTGGCACCGAATTTTTACAACCTTGCCTCTTCAGGAAATCGACGCTTCTGGGATTATCCAGGTTGGCTCACGCTTCACAGGAAACCACGACAATTGGGCAGCCGTCAACCGGTTAATTCTCCCAGTTCTCAATAGTTATGGAACAAGTTCTACGACGCGGCCGATTTCGACCTACAAATACTTTCGACTTTTGTTTCATAGGTGCTATATTCTCATCAATAGCTGGGGTTGGCGCGACTGTAAACCCATTCTAGAGACTCTCTATGACTATTTCGCAAAACGCACTCTGTACGATCTAGAACAGGAAGAGAGCTACCGCTCCCCTTCGTTCCTTGACAAACTGGATTCCAATCCTTCCTTTGAAGTTTTGCCAAGCGATCCTTGCTTCCATATCTTGCTAAAGATCCTCGCAAGTGGACTGCGCTTTTTGTCTATGACCAACGACAGGAAAAAAATGCGGAACTTTACATGGCGCCTGTTACCAAATCATGGTCGAGTATATCCCAAAGACCAGCCTGTTTGCCAGACGGATTTGAATGCGCTAAGGAACCACCACGATCTTTTGTGCGTTCTGTACTCTTCTGTCCCAGACGGATGTCGTCCTCGGCTAGAGTCACTGAGAAACCTCGTACAACCTGGAAGCTCTCACTGCGAAACCTGCAATATCAGTCTCCAGTCCTGGACCAGGCTTATCCGCTTCAAGTTATCAACAAAAGAAGATGTTTCTGGATTGGAATCCTTTGCTGATTGGCATTGCTATTTTGTTACGGAATTGTTGAAACAGCATAGTCTTGCTCGAAAGGAGATTGAGGCTCAAAGTCAAGGGGAGCAAAAATTCTCCAAGCAGCTTATTGAGCGAACAATTGCTCAAAATCAACGGCAAATTGAATCATTACTGAAAACCGCCCTTCACGGGCTACAAAGTGCAGTCAATTCAGCTCAAACTTTGGAGCATGCTCAGATGATTGTATCAATGGTGCCAATTACACCAATACTGGGTCTCTTCAACCCTAAAGTGGCTCGGCTGAATTCTACCGTGTCCGAGGCCCTCCAAGTTGTTGTTGTATACATTCAAAAATGCAATTCACTTAAAACTGGGACGGCAACAGCAAACCAGGAGAACCCTCCAACTGTACCCGAAGACGATAGCCAGGAGTATGGGGATTGGGCTGATATCGAAGCTGTCTATGGGGATGAAATATCACCTGTACCGCCGGCCTTCGAGCACATTGAAAAGATCTTTCACCCAGCAGTATCCCGTCTAATATCAAACTGTTTTGGTGAGGACTACTGTCCTGAGGATTCAATCCTTCTGAGGGCTGTGGATTGTTGGGTGCACATCGCACAATCTCTCGTCGAACACGGGTTACGGCATTGGAATAGCTATCTTAGTCCCTATAGTGGTGACTCGTGGGCAGCACTTCGGTGGACCATGCAAACAAGAAAATTTACGCCTCAGTTTCTGGCATGCTGCATTGAGAGAGACGATCGATTTGTATCGGAATGTAGGCTACAAATCCTAGGCATGTGGATATCCTCCTTAGTGGAACGAGATTCGCTTTTGAAATATCAGCACCGATTGACAGAGGCACTCTTGAACCACGATGATATGGAGCCGATGCTGCAAAACCTTCCTTTTTCTCGTCATGTCAAAGGAGATCGTTATTCAATAACGCTTGAAGATTTTACTAATCGGCGCCTATCTCTCATATCAAGTCTCTTGTCAAACGTGCGCACGCACGTTCAGAATCTAGAAGATATTCAGAGCAGGGAGACTGCTGCCATGAGGGAAGAGTATCGAGAGCTTATCCAGAGGATGATGTCCTCTATGAAAGCAAACTACCAAGAGTTGGGAAATGGTGCGGCCAGTGCTCAAGGTGCATATGTGGATTTTGTTCACCGGGTTATCGGATTTCTTCAACAGTATACTAGGGAGATTTGTCGTGTTGATCCCTTTTTCACAGATCCTGCTTCTTTCCCTCTTCCGTCGGCTGATCCCACATACATTGTCGCCAGACTAAGGGGTTATGAACCGAAACTCTCGTCTGAGAAAGTGGCAAAAACGCTAATCACGTTCGTTCAAGGGGTTTCTGAACGAGCTGTTTTGGATGGGCAGCAAAATTATCTGATCAGCCAGCTGAATACATCCATGTCGGAAACATACGAAGCTGGAGACCCGAATCGACCTACCTTGAGGGCGATACTATCACGATGTGTTTTTCCAGCTTACCTAGAGACAGCTCTCAACCATCGTGCCGCCTGGGTCCTTAGCCGACCAATAATTGAAACAGTGTCCCTTATCTTCAAGGATTTACTCTTTAACTTGGATACCACAGACTCCAATTGTATCAAATCCATCTCAAGCATGTTCTATTCGATATTTCAGTCTTCTGCTAGGGCTTTACATTTTATCAGGCAGGATGCCGACCTCCTCAAGGAACCTTCAGTTCTAATCACGACTACTGCATTTATTGAAATGATAACGTCTGCTCTGCCTATTATTGACTATATAGACCGCGCCACAGACATGGATGTAGGTATTATAGCTCAAATTCGAACCTTTGAGCAATTCGCTCTATTTGTGATAGCACACCTACGACCTGATCAAGCACCTACTTTCAACCCGAAATTCACTACTACCATTTCCAACACTATCACCCCTACCGCCGATACCCTTACAACCCCCCCCTTTATACAAGATATATCACAATCTGCAAGCCGTGAACTCGAAACATATATCAATGAAAGCTGGTCACGGCACGAAAACAAATACTACTTTACGCGCCGCGGTGTCCACCAACCGCAAGAAGTCGAGATCGAACCCTCTCTTGCTGTGAAGCTAGAACATTTCCCTGAACAAGGGGCTTTGGATGCGGCATGTACTTTTCTAGATACGCTTGCAGTTTTGCAAATGTGATTTATTTGGTGTTGTTTATAGGATTATACTTGGAGAGAGCCAGGCGCATTGCATATTCATTTTATGGTTGGAGTTCGGAGGAGGAATAGAGTGGATGATTATGTGACCTGACTACCTACATAGATACTTATTTATGATTTCATGCCACCAAAAATAATATACATATATATATAAGCATCAAGTTCCCATTGATTATTCAGGTGTGAAATAATAAAGCATCATGTCATTACTAATTGCTATGTGTCCATCCACCGCGCTATCTGAGCTATGTTGAAAGGTAGTCCGAATGTACAAGTATGAAGTGGAAGAGAAAAAAGGAAAGAGAGAGAAGCAGACAAATAAGCAAAGATTAGTGATAACCAGTTAGGGCTGAAAACAGAAGGGACTAGAGAGGAATAAAAAGGGAAAAAGAGAAATCATCATAGGTATGTAGGTACCATGAACGAAGAGAGAACAAGTCTTGATATCATCATGTTGCTAGAAGAAAAAAAAATAAATATAATAATAATAAAGAGAAAACCACCTTTGTGCTAGGTCCTCCCCCCGCATTCGCCGTAATAAACTGTAGGATTTTACACCTAGCCTAAACCCATTGGAAACCAAAGTAACTCAATCCAATGCAAACTGAATTTTTCTAAGGGGCAAAAAAGGCAAAAAAAGGCAAAAAAAGGCAAAAAAACGAGTTGACACTTGTGTGTCTAGTAGCGTTAGGGTATTCAACATCCAAGAGCTAGAATAAGGACCAATCAGAGCATTAACTGAGTTATGTCCAAAATCCAAATTCCAAGAGGAATATGGATTCACATATCATATGAAGCACACGATATGTATGTGTATATATCTATACATGGTAGAATGACTGGCTGGAGGATTTAAATGGATTATTTGCCCCCCTTCAATGGTGTTGGGACTGCTCTGGACTGATTCCGGGAGCATTTGAGCCATCTCCTCCGGTACAAGTAGTCGCTGCATGATCCTCCGGGGCATGGTTATTCTGACTTGACGAGCCCCGTCTATGAAACGGATGTGGATGAAAGCCTGAGAAATGGAGTACTTTTCGCACTGTACTTGCGATTCCGGATCTGCGTTTGGACTCTGGGGAAGATGGCGCTTTGTCTCCTGCTGCTCCTCCCATGGTGGTCCCGGGCGTATTGTTGATCGTAGCGGGTGTGTCGGGATGTTTGACGGTATTGTCATTCCGTCGAACGATAGCATCGTTAGGGAGGACAATCGAGGTGGGTTTGGGAGGCCATTGTCCGTCTGCTTTCCAGCCTTGGACCATGGCCTTAGTCATATCGGCTAGGTTGATGGGAACGGTGGGCGTGAGACCCTGAATAACGACTTTGGAGTAGATAGATGGGTACATGGCTGGGGTTATGGAGGCGCGAATGGGATTTGAGGTGGCGATGAGGGAGGGGACGACGGGGATGAGGGGATCGACAAAGAGTTCTTCGTCTGACTCTGTCGAGGTTGGCGCCGATGTGTTCGTAGAGGAGGAAAGGGATGGTTTGAGTATGTTACTGTTATTATTGTCGGTGGTATTGATGGTGTCTGGTTCTGTGAGGTTAGTTTCGGTAGAGGGTTTACGATCGACTTCTTCGTGGAACTGACTGCCGTCGAGCTCATCATTGTCCTTCTCGGTGAGGTTCAGAGCAGTCTGGGCCTTGGTAGCTAGATTACTGGGTGACTGAACTTCCCCTAATCCTACTGGGGTGATTTGTGTCTCCTCTCCTGTCGTGTTGCTGTTGGGGATCAGTGGATGGGCTGTGGGCCGCAGCTCAGTAGTAGTTGTAGTGGTGGTGGGGGGAGTTGTTGCTGATGACATTGTTTGCTCGGCTATTCTGATCTGCTGGCCCCTTGATTTTGCACCTGTCCATGCATCTCGTCGCTCTATCCATGTGCGCAAACCGTCATTCCAGTTCATTTCCTCCTCCAACTGTCTGCGTCGTTTGCGCCGTCGATCGGCACGACGCCCGGAGGCGGAGGTGGATGATGATGTCAGTCCGGTGCCGTTACGGACTGGGCTTATGGGCGAGAGTTGGGGCTCAAACTCGGAGCCTGAGCTGTCGTATTCCCGGAGACGCCACTCTAGCACCTCGTCGGGTTCTGGGTTTGTAGGATAGATGGGAGGAGGGGCTCCAGGCTTGGTGGAGAACTCAAATGACCAGTCGTTGCGGACAATATCGCGGACATAACGCTTTGCTTCTCGGATAGCTTCATCGCGGGACTCAGTAGTGGTGGACATGGTGTGTGAAGGATGAGGGATGGGGAAGCGTTGATGTATGCTTGAGCTTGAGAGGAATAAGAGAAGATCTAAAAGAGGGGGTTGTTTGGAAATGTGAGGGGTTTGATCGCGTGAGGAGAAGGCAAAAAAAAAAAAAAAAACGAAAAAAAGGCGGGATAGGGAATAAAGTGTTGTGTAGCAAGAATAAGAAGACAACAAATAGCCTCAAGAACACACTGATTTCCCCCTCTATTTTGGGAGAATTGGATCTCTCAGCCGAAAATTAAATTTAACCTATATTTGGTGATCCTGTTGTGTAGAGATGGGGCGATGGAGGAGGAGGAGTGTTGGCTGATGCGGAAGTTAAAAATAAAGCGGCAAAGTCGAACATCTCATCGATGTCATCCACAGGAAAATTCGATTCAATCGACTGGAATTTACCACCAAGAGATGCTACCTTAAAACCACACCCTCCTTCATCATCGTTAGATTATATACTTTCATTCTAGCTGGAGCTATTGGTACATGGCTGGTCATTTCGCTAAGAAGAAATAAGAAATAATGATACATGTCATCGCGTGGTGCCAATCCCGAGTGTCCTATCCTTGCAACCCGCTCTATTATTCCTAAACGCAAGAAACAAGGGGAAATCTTTCAAAAAGGGTAGGGGGGAAATTCAAAGGGAAAGAAAAGGAAAGAAAAAGGATGATAAGACGGGGAAAAAATCTAAGTTCGTACTCGGGCTGCATCGACCCCGGTTTCCTCCATTCCAACCGCTGTAAATCCCCAACCAGGGCTCTTCTTGCGCCGACCCTTGCGATCCCCGAATTGCTCATCAAATTTCCGGATCGCAGCAAGAGACGACATGTCTTCGCTAATAGATGCGCTGATCTCTTCCATCCCCCGTGTGAAATGGTTCCAGTTGAGTGTACGTCTGGCGGGATATTGATATGCCTCATCGCCTACATGCTGCGCAGCTAAGGCATTCTCTTGACGTACACAGGCCAAGGCGGCCGCCACACAAAGATTCTTCAGATCGGACCCTGAATAGAGTGGAGTGCGGCGTGCTAATTCTGCTAGGTCCACCGAACTATCGAGGGTTTCATCCTTTAAGTGGATTTTGAGGATAGCGAGACGATCATGCTCGGTGGGGAGGTCTACTAGTAGGCGTCGCGGAAGGCGTCGGAGAACTGCATCGTCAAGGTCGAAAGGTCGGTTTGTTGCAACCATAATAAAGGTTGAAAGGTCATTCATTCCATCCCATTCTCGGAGGAATTGATTAATGAGCTCTCGATGAGATGTGCGGCTGCTGGCCCCGGTTCGCGAGCAAAAGATAGCATCTGCTTCGTCAATAAAGACAACGCAGGGGTTAAGCTTCTTTGCTAATGTAAAGATCGCCTTGACATTTTTTTCTCCCTCACCGACATACATATCATAGACTTCCGATCCACTGACCTCAAGAACGGTGGCGCCACTCTCACGAGCAACCGCTTTGGCTAGTAGAGTCTTACCAGTGCCTGGGGGACCGTAAAGCAGTAAGCCAGGGATCTTATCTGTAGCTAAAACACCGTAGGTAAATGCCTCCGGACGGATAAGCGAAAGGGATGTCAGTGTCTTCAGGGCATCAATGGTCTCGGGCGGGACGTGAACATCGGCGAACGTAGTTCGGATACTATCAGCATCCACTACACCATTCAATAGCTTTTTCTCGTGAGAATTACAAGTTTTCCGGAGGGATGCGAGCAATCGCTCCCGATTATTTTCAATCCCTGTGGGCTTCGTCTTGGATGATCGCTCCTGCAGCCACTCATTTCTTACGAGCTCAGTCTTCTGCATCATCTCAATGCCTCGCTGAATGTGTTCGAAACCAAAAGATTCATCTGCTTTGAGACTGCCAAGAGAGAGAGTGACTGCCCAATGAACCTGGTTGTACGACCAATACCGCTCGTCGAGCCCTGATTCTTTCAGCAGAGACGGCTTGAACGGCCAGGAGCGGCTGAGAAGAATATCGCCCTTGACCATGGGAGAGTGTTCGTCGAGCCTAGTTCGAAGCATACTTTGGATGTGACGGATGTTGATATCCAAAGTTCGCTTCCTTCGGTCTTCTGTAAGTACTTTATCTGCTAATTCGGATTCCATGGAGGGTGTGACAACAACCATCTGAGAGAATTGATCATCAAATGCATTTTGCAGTAGCCGAGAGTGGTCAGATTCAAGAGATACATCCTGTGCAGTCGCGCCGATAAACAAGACCCCGGATCCTGCCTTTCTCCTGTCCTGGATAGCTCTTTGTAGGAGAGCGATGAATCTGGCTCCTTCTCGTGTATTTTGAATATCGTTATAGTCTTGGACTTGAATAATGACATCACGGATTTGAGCGGGCGAGGATGTTTCTAGGTCCATTGTTGTTTCAGTAGTCGCTTGTTGCGGGGCTTTGCTCGGCGATGATATTAGCTCATGTACAAGCTGGAGACGGCGCTCCTCAGTGCGATCCGCGGGAGTTTGCGGCGATACTGTCCCAAATGAACCGTCTGATGGATTATTGAACGACGCCACTAGCGACTTAAGCCCAAATAAGTTAGGAAGAGGAATGTCCCCCGAATCTCTAGAGCTCTCAATGGTGATGAATTTTGGCCCCTTCATGCCAGAGCGAAAGTTCCGCGGAGGCCCCGAAGTTTCAATAACATCGGCGTCGGCATCGTCTTCATCATTCAACCCATCACTTGACTCTTGCCATGAATCTGATACAGACGGTCGATATACTTCATATCCAAGTAACCGAATTGCTGAGGTTTTCCCTGTGTCGGCTAAATCCTGCTCGACACAGAGTTGAGCAATATCCTGGGCATTGAGTGTTACTAGATCGGTGCCAAGTTCCTGTGCTAGCCTTTTTATTACGGCATCCAAGAATAAAATACCATCAGTGCCTGGATACTGAAGAACGAGATGCGATTTCCTTGTAGAAGGCTCTGCAGCATATTTTGCAGGTGGCAGCCTAAGCCCTGCCCGGGCGGACGCACAGAGTTCCTCCCACAGGGCATCCGTCAATGAGTAACGGTTCTCGATTTGCGTATTCTGACAGGGTGGAGGGGTATCTCCTCCATTGCCGCCATGGGCTAATTCCCCAGGTGTTAATTGATCCGCCTCTCGAGCTTCCACATGGATATCCGTTCGCTGTGGTGCCTCTAGAGCAACCTGGGCCTCCGAATTATGGATCACAGTATTTCGTTCACGAAACCAGTCAGGAATTGTGATGGTAGGCGAAATCCACTCTTTACCCCGCTTTTTATTTCTCAATGCCCTCCTCAGTGCTGATCCGTAAGGAGTCTGTGAAATTTTGTCTACCTGTTCTATGGCTGATTTAGTAGGGGTCCTAACCCTGTCGGAGATGGGGTGTTCGGCATTAAGCACTGGAATATCGCTGCTGGTATTTTCTGGAGTCTGGTCACGAGGATCGGGAGAATTGGGGGGTTCTGATGAAAGCCATCTTTGTGAGAGTTGGAAGCGTCGCAAAGGAGATGTGACGACAACGGGATATCGGCGGCGCGCGACAAATCGGCAAGGGCGTGCAAGAGACCAAGAGAGTCGGCCCTGTGGCATTGGCGAGTACATCCGGGGTAGATGGTTGCCACCGGAATCAAAATACGCGAAAGCTGCTGATGCTGCAGGTATCAGGCGTTTGCATCAGCAGTGGTGTTCTTTTGGAATGGAAGACTTTCCGAAGATTTCTTCTTTTTTTCTGGTTGTTGAATCCGTCATTTTCAATAATACCCGACGTATTATTTCCTTTGTCAGCAATGGATAGTGTCACGTGAAATATACAGAAAGAAGCACATCAAAACCTATCGGAGTTTTAAAATTGCTACATTAAAGTACGAGATCATTTAAATTGGCTTGAACTTATGAGGAGGCATTGGATTTGTTCTTTTACACCTTAACTATAGAAAGCTTGACCTCTTAGATGATGTATTTATAATTTGCGGAGATCTACGGAGTACAGGGAAAAACCAAAACTAGAACTATATAATACAAAATCACAGAGTGATCAACTGAGCTGAGCCAATAAAGAGTTTACTGATAATCACTGATCATATGCGATATATCGGTCATGCTTAGGGTAGGCTATATTACTCGGTATAAGGCAAGAATAATTTTGAAAATGCTTTCAATTCTTGAGGTAAAATATATTTCATTGTTCTAATGCAAAGTAATGTTGTACGGAGAGATTGTTCCCAAGCATAGAGTAAATTAACTATTATTCTGGTTTAAAACAGTCAGCCCATGTCCTAGCTGTCAATGACAATGAAAACAAAAAGGTTTGCATTGGTGTCTCTCAGACAAAGTATACTGGCAAGTAGCAGGCCAACCGGGAAAGGAAGGCCCGAATGTCTCGTCAAGGTCGATTTGGAGTGTAAAGAAGAAAAAGATGGTTTGTCATCCTCGAGAGGCAAGGGCTGGGAAGTGAAAAAAAAGCAAGAAAAAACAATGATAAAGACTCACCTTGAAGGGTTACTATTTCGGAATGACATGATTTGTAGTCATGATGGCATGATCTAGAAAGAGAAGAGTTGCTTATAATGCATAGTCCCACAAAACTTGATCTGATCATGAGATAGGTAAATCGCCACAGCGGCAATTGATAACCATATTTTTGAGGAGAAGAATACGAGGTAAGAAGAAGAAGAATTTAAAAAGAAAAAAGGAAAGAGTGTGACTACTTATAGTGTGGAAAAGCAAGAAGGTAAAAAAGAAAAAAGAGAGGCGAGAGAAATTTTGGATCACCACCGGTAGAATAGTTCCTCCGGAATCCACGTGAACCTTACCCAAAGAAGCATAGTTCCCTCCGGCCATCGGATTTTCCAGCCAACAAAGCAGCAACAGAAGAAATCTGAAGGTGAAGGAGGAGGTGGAAAAAAAAAAAAATAGAAGAGCGACCTTTTGAGTGCAGCCCAAAAATAAAACTATATCTTTATAGTTGTGAGTAAGACTATTAGCCAGTCCAAGGGTAAGTGTGTGTGTTTCCATTCCTACAAGTTGAGTTGAGTTAGGAGATAAGAGTGCGCGGATGTAAGAGAGAAAGAGAGAGAGAGAGAAAGAGTGACAAAGCCTCACTTCACCTCCAGATCCCATCACTTTTTCCCTACGACTTTCTCTTCCCCCTTTAGCCATCACCATTCCCTCCTTCGTCCCCTCCACTCTCTCCATCACTTCCTGTTCTACTTTCCCTCCTCTTTTACTTGGGTGCGTTGCTGTATTTTTGTATTGTTTTTATTTTTTCCCTCTTCTTTCTTTCCCCCTGTTCTTTTGACGGTCAGCCTCAAGACATTCCCGTTCGTTATCAAGCCCCATTGAACTGGCGATCGCGACAGGTGCTGTCTTGCTTTTTGTTGGCCCCTAGCCCCTCCACACCCATTCCTCCCTTTCTCCAGTCTTCAATGTCCTATTATTCAACTTGTGTCTCCTCTAACATTGAATAAACTAGATTACAAACAACCTGGCAGGCACAGGTGATTAGGTCAGGTTCGATCCATGCTCCAACTTTCGTGTGGTTCTGCACGATAGCGACATAGGCTCAATCGACCGCCGCCGTCCGTAATCTGCGTCTTAGCCTCCGCTCCGGCACTAAAAGCGGCCTGTTTTGTGTCTCCACGTCAAGCGCGCTCGCTCTTCGAGTTCAACAACCGACCAAGAGTTCGCGATTGTCGATTGACCAGCTAATCTCGCCTTTTTCTTTTCTTCTTCTTCTTCTTCTTCTTTCCCTCATTGCATAATATTTTCTCTCCTTCGCTCCCTCCTTACTCTCTGTTCCTCCTATCAATCTCGTGAGAGCCTGTGGAGTCCCGTTATCGGTGACTTCGTGGCTTAGCGATGATGATGGCACAACCGTTCCCTGGCCATCAAGGCATCCCACAACACCATGGTATGCCGCCAGGCCACGGAATGCCTCCTGGTCAACATCCTAACCCTCACCCTGGTGCTGCAATGGTGCAACAAGTTCATCCTGGCGTGTCTGCGCCCGGCGCTCCTCAGGTCACTCAACCGATGATGGGCGGAATGCCACCAGGGGCTGGGACCACTGGCCCTGGCGGGCCAGTCCAGGCCCATGCTCTTTCTCATCTCAATCCTCAGGCTCATCTTTTTCAGCAACAAGCCTATGGCCAAAATAGTATGATTCTCCCGGAACCCCCCCGACACCATGAATTTTGTTTCGTGGTGGAGGCAGTCTATACCTCTCCAAGTTGAATTGTAAGCTAACAGCTTTACTTAGTAGTGCCTAATGCCCAGCTTATGCAGCAACAACAATTAATGAGACAGCGTTTGATGATGCAGCAGCAGCAGCAGGGCGCACAACAACCTCAGCACCCGCAACAGCACCAGCAGCCTCAGCAGCCCCAACCACAACCGCAACAACATGGAGGACTTCCAGTCTCGCTCCCCAATAACGCGCAAAATTTGACTGCTGCCCATATTGCAGCCATGCAAGGAAATCCGAATATGCGACCGGTGGGGCTGCAGATGCAGCAATATCAACAGATGGCTCATGGACAACCTCAGAATCTGCAACAACAGCAGCAACAACTCTTCGCAATGCAACATGCCCAAGCCCAAGCCCAGGCCCAAGCCCAAGCCCAAGCCCAAGCTCAACAAGCTCAACAAGTGCAGCAAAACAATGCCGGACAACCAGGTCAACACACCCCCCAACAACGCCCAGCTCCCCAACCTCAAAATATCCATGAAGCCCATGCTCAAAGTGTCACCCCACAGCCCCAGCCAGGACCTCCACTCCAGGGGAGCAGCACGCCCCAATCAAACCCCCCACAGGCACCATCGTCGCAGCCTCCGCAACAGCAATCTGTAGTACCTCAAACACAACCTACACCGAACCCTCAGCCTCAGCAGCTTCCGCAGTCTCAGCAACAGCCACAACAGCAGCCTCAGCTACAGCCTCAGCAACCTCAACAACAGCCTCAACAGCAACCTCAACAACAATCTCAACAACAACCTCAACAGCAGCCACAACCGCAGCAATCCCAATCTCAAGCTCAAGCTCAAAACCAAAGCCAACAGGGCCAGCCGGGCCAGCAGCAAGGCCAACAGCCGCAACAGATGACTGCTCAAGAGGCCCAATTGAAGGCACAGCAGCAGCAGCAGCAACTGCTGATGCAGCAACGAATGGCGATGAAGGGTTCCTCGATTATATGTTTGACTCACTTCTCTGAGCATTTAAGTGGCTTTCAAGTATGTTTTATATGTTATATTTCTCATATCCGTACCGCAATTCTAGAAGGCATGCTAATAAGTCGTGTTACAGAGTCGGGGGGAGGCACAGGATTTGATGTATTGGCAAAATTTCGTCGACAGATTCTACTCGCCCAATGGTGTCTTGCGACAAGGCGTTTACAACCCCCAGTCTGGCTCTAAACAGTTCGAGATCGCGACACCGGCGCTTGCCCGATATTATTTAACTCAATTCGCCAGTGGCATTCAAAAAATTCAGATGGTTATGGATGGACCTAAAGAGCGTGACACACCAAATGGTGGACATGTTGTCGAATGTGCTAGGACTTCATTCATCTATTTGTTTAAGAACGAAACTCAGGTAAGTCCTTGCTCACCAAGCCTTTAGTAATCTCCTTACTAATCCCAATCTGGTAGCTTTTTTCGACCGGTACAATGCGAGCGCACTTCGATATTCAAAACAAGATCGAAATGCTTGACATTGTCATTATGAGCCATACAGAGTACGTTCCTCGAAGTCAGTTGCAGGCGCTGGAGACGCTTGATCAGAAGCCGAGCCCGAAGGTTTCAAAAATGGGCAAGCGTGCCCAACAGAAGCAGGCTCAGCAACCTGCCATCACGTTACCCGAGTCGATGGTAACCCACAACGGTGTTCCTGGTCTTGTTTTAACTTTCTTGGAGGTAAGTTACAGCCTTTCTAGCGACCGTTTTCCGTAGGAATGTTCTTCTGATATTGTCAATTAGGTGGCGGAAACAATCTCTCAGATGCAAATGCTATTCCAATACTCTCAGGCAAACCCTATGTTGACACCTTCGGAATCGCTCCGGAACCTAGTGCTCACCCTGCAAAGCCAAACTGCTAACCCTGCTTTTATGGCTGGCCCTATGAATCCTGTTTTACAACAAGGCCAGAACCCTCGAGCCCCTAATATGAATGGACCTAATCAATTTGCGTCTCCTGCTATGGCCCATCTCGCTTTACCAGGTGGACAAGGTTCGCCTCATCTCCCCGGATCGGCTCATCCAAGTCCTGCTCAGAGCCATCTTCCTGGCCCACCAGGAATGGCCCAAATGCAGCAAAATGTTGCTCAGGCGACAAGTGCTAGTGCAAGTCCTAACGTGAGTCATAAACGTCGACGGACGAGCACGGTCAAGATGGAGAACGATGATGGTACAGGTGCGGAGGCTAATGGAGCTGTAACTACGGGGGCGGGCAAAGTTAAGGCTAGTCCCCGGGTTGGTGGCAAGAGACAAAAAGGGACCGCTTGATCTTCCGATCTAAATTCTTCAACAATAATTTTTCCAATTTGATGGTCCGTTTGATTTATTTTATTTCTAAAGAGGTAGGGAATTGGCGTATATTGGATGCCTTGTCTTTTTTTTTTTTTTTTTTTTTCCTATATTTTTTTTCCTATTTTTTGAATATATCGGACGGGGTCTCTTATATTGGGTGTTGTTATTCTCCGATAAAGACTATTCGGTACTGGCTCCTAACATCGCTTTTTGCGGAATACAGAAAACTTTGATACGCAGACGTGATGTCTCTCGTTTCTTGCAAATGCAAACCTTGCGTTGAGATTACGGCATATATTGAGCTCCGCCTCATGTATTGTTAACTCTTTCATTGCTTGTCTCGCATCTGGCTTCGTTTGGACCTGTCCTCATTGAATTTTCTTTTCTCTTTTATCATCTGGAGTATTCTGTTCTGTGGCCTTTTTCACCCTTCGCTTTACGCGGGACGATATCATGTGTTGAGTCTGATTCCCGATAGCGTTATAGGTTTGTCCTGTCTAATGCTGGTTAACTTTATTTTTCTTTATTTGATATCCATGTTTCACCATTGGCGATTGATGTGTTTGGCGTCGGGGCTTTTGTTTGTTCTTCATCTTGAATTGGAAGTTCTTTATGCCATGTCTTGATATTCTCTACTTTATATATGTTGACTTGATTGCTTCTATTCAATAGCAGAACTTGCTTTGTTCCACTGCTTATGTGCCTTTCCCCCCCCTTCCTGCGCTGTAAATTTCACACAATTATAATTATGGCCCACCAGTTGTGAAAATTTATTAGTTAAAAGAGTAAATATACGTAATTTCCCCATATATTCCTTTTTGGTGCTGTTTTCTCTGCTGAAGAGAAGATTAGGTAGAATGAGTGATATGTAGATAAATTGTAACATGCACAAATACTCTATGAACAAATGAAGTGATCGTATTTTGACATTTTTTTTTTGAAGTGAACCTGATCAAACGCCGTGGAAAATGCTATTGTTTTAAATCATGACAGATTAGAGAGAGATGATTCTCCCTCTGGGTATCCGAGTTGCTCTATACAATCCCCGATCCTCGATACAGCGAGCAAATGAAAAAAAAAAGTGCATTAGGAGGGGAGGGGAAAAGAGAGAGGATTGGAGAACAATGAAGAGGGGTCATCGAGAAGGGAGGTGGTTAAGGTGGAAGAAAGAAAAAAGGGAAAAAAAAAAAAAAGGAGAAGAAGGAAGATAGATAGATAGTGGGGAGTAAGGTGATAGCTTATATTTATGATTATAGGGCCTTTTTGGCGAAACGACCCAAAGCCGGACCCAACTCTTCCTTTTCGGCGCGAAGTTTCTCGTTTGCACGAGCGGCGTGTTCCTTTCGGAGCATTTGGGCTTTGAGAAGCTTTTCGTCGATGACGTTTCTGTTGCCCTTCTTTCGGAGATATCGGCGGAGGGCACTGTTGCGGCCTCGGCCGCGGTTCTTGAGTTTCTCGATAGTATCCTCGGGGCGACGGTCGAGGTCCTTCTCCTCGCGGTTCTTCTTGTCGCTGATAGTGTCGATTTTTCCGACGAAGTTGGGGTCGAGCGAGATCATTTCGGGTTGGATCTTGTTGAGCAAGCTGCGTACTTCGGCTTCCTGGCGCTGTTTTGGGTTCTGGTAAGGGTTTACCTCTAGGGCGTCGTAGTTTGGCTCTCCAGCTCCTGGGACGATGATGCTAGCAAATCCCTTGTCATGAGCAACACCTAGAACATCCTCGAGTGGGCACCAGCGGAGGTTTTCGATGCGTTGACCGTCGCCACCCCAGGCCATGTAAGGGCTTTGCACTTTGCCTTGGTCGGCGACGGCAGCGTCAAAGAGTCCCCGCCAGACGCTTACTTGTGTACCCCAGCCGACAGCTGTGAGATTGCGGTCACTGATGGAAACGGAGGCGCCTGGTTGGTGACAAGAGTAGGAGTGCACCTCACGGTACATGCGGATATCCCAGACTTGCATTTTAAGGTCTTGGCCTGTTGACACCATATAGCGGCCCTGGCGGTCAACGGCCATGGAGCGGACAGGTCCCCGGTGGACAAGGGCTTTCACGAGGGGAGTTTGTGTGTTCGGGGACCAGAGTGTGACGGTGCCATTCTGATGGCCAACGTGGATGATGGCGTTCCAAGGGTTTTGACAGAGGGAAGTTGGGGCACCGGCTCTGGTGGGGATCTCGGCGACGAGTTGGCCAGTTGAGGTATCGGTATATTTGAGATGGCCACTCATTTGCTGAGAGAAGAAAGGGAATTAAGTATTTCTAGTTCTGAGTACGTGACAGGAGCAGAGAATGGAGTGTACTTACAGCAGAAGCCAGGAGGAAGTGATATGGGAGGAATTCAAGGAAAAGAGGTTCCAGAAGACGATCGAGACAGTGGAGCTCGACTCCCTTGTGATCGTAGATATACACCGACTTCTTTTGAGCCACCGCAAAGTATTGGTTGTTGTGTAGCCACCGGGCATCTCGAACAGTCTCTTTCAAATGCAGCTCGCAACCGAGTTTTCCATTTCGCCAGTCCATCGTCGCAACGTGCCCTTTTCGTCCTGCGAGCAGCAGTTCGCGACCGTTTCTTGTGTAGTCTGCACGATAGGGTCCGAAATCATCCAGCTTCAGTTCAAACTTCTTCTTCGCCGTCTCAATTCCCACGTTCGCTTGAATTTCGTCCTGTCGAACCCGATAGGTTCTCTCCATCTCACCCTCGGGCTCCAGAAAACCCGCTTCATGCTCCAGAAGGATCTCCGCATCTTTTGCCCGGAGTGCTGCTTCTTTGTACTTGGCTTCAACGGCACGGAGGTTACTTCGTAGTTTCTTGTCCCTGATGCTCTGAGTGTGAATTGATTTCCCGCGGCCATAGGTCCTCTGGGCTTCAATGAGTCTCTTGTTCTCTTTGCGGTGCCTGGTCGGCGCAACCGCCTTAGTTGGTGTTGGGTCCGCCATCGCCGTTCTGGATGAGTCCGGACAGAGAGAACTGGGAAGATGGTCGCAAGGAAAAGAATATTAATACGTCAAAAATCCGATGGCTGCAATCAAAGCGCACGTGGAGATGCGATGGACCAAACGAAGCAAGTTTGAGTCGAGAGAAATTTTTATTCTGCAGGAAAAAAAAGCGCCAAGACCGCCTTTTTTGATGCTCGCTTGTGTTTTTTTTCTCCACCGCCTAATTTTTTTCAACAATGATCTATACCAACTCACCACTTTTCTCCACTCGAGTTTCTCCTCGGCGGACGCTATTTGGGTTTGTATTTTTCTATTACCTGTTAGATCTGGAATAGTTCATCCTGGCATCTCTTCCATTTCGCTTCAAAGGCTCCAGCGGTGCCAACATGGCACCCACCCAGACGGTGCACCACCACCGCTCGACGACAAAGCAAACCCACAAGCCATTCAAAACCAAGCATGCCTCCAAAAGTGCCCTGAAAGATAAGCAGAAAGGTAGAGTGCCGATCTAGAATGTTTCTTGCCTTTGGGATCGCACGGAATGACCAGCTGACTGACTCCTCTTCAGGCAAGGTGGAAAGGTCAGAGCGGGGCACTCGCAAGACCCCTCACCAACAACTCATGTCGAAACTCGATCGGAGGAACCAGGCCCGCCAGAGACAGCAAGCGAAGCATCAGGAGAAGGCTCAGGCAACCAGTATCTTCACCGGACAGACCGGTGCACCCCGTCACGTTGCCATTGTCCCGCTCTCAGTTGATATCGATACCGCCGCCATCATCCAAGCGTTGAACGAGAGTGTGGATGTATCCTGCGATGTCTCCCCCGATACAATTACCCGCATACGAGTCGATCGTTTCCGTCAGAGCCTGCAGTATATCCCGGCCAAATATGACCTGATGGGTGCCCTTGACGTCTGTCGCATGGCTGACTTTGTGGTGATCGCCCTCTCCGCTGAGGTCGAGGTAGAAGAACAGGGTGAGCTTTTGCTGAGATCTATCGAGGGCCAAGGTATCTCAAACGTTGTGGCTGTGGTACAGGTATGTTTGACTGAGAGCCAGTCGCATCGATGATGGTCCATGTCCGTGACTAACCGTACTTGTGCAATCCAGGGCCTTGATAAAGTCACTCCCTCAAAGAAACGCCCCCAGGTGGCCGCCTCCCTCAAGTCCTTTATGAACCATTTCTTTCCAGCAGTTGAAAAAGTTCTCTCCGTCGATTCGCGACAAGAATGTTCGAACGCTATCCGGTCTCTCTGTACTGCAACCCCGAAGGGTGTTCGTTGGCGAGATGACCGTAGCTGGATGCTTATCGAAGATGTTAACTGGCCTGAAAACGGTTTTGAGATGGTGGATGATGTGATCGTGTCTGGAGTTGTACGTGGAAGAGGCTTAAAGTCGGACCGTTTAGTTCATATCCCTGGTTGGGGTGATTTCCAGATCGGCTCTATCACGGCTGCACCGCTATCTGCTGGGCGGCCTAAGCGTGACGATGCTATGAATGTCGACGGCAATGACCAATCCCAAGTCTTAGATTCTCCCACACCTGACCAGGACGACTTGGCGACTGTGGCTCCCGAGGAGATTGAAATGGAGGACGATGCCGTTGAAATGGTCGACACAGAACGAAAGGGTGTTCTCCTAGACGACCATCACTACTTTTCTGACGATGACTCACATATCCCTGCACGTCCGAAGAAACTACCGAAAGGAACTTCAGAATATCAATCGGCTTGGTACCTGGATGATGTTTCGGATTCAGGGTCTGATATCGTTGATGGGGAGGCAGACGAGGATATGGACATGGACATGGATATCGCGGGGGCACCTGAAGATGGCGTGTTCCCAGATAGGGCCGATGCCATGACAGAAGGAGGACCTTCCGAGTATCCCCAGTCGGAAATGTTCCTCGATCCGTCACCGGAGGACGAGGCTCAACAGCTAGAAGAGTATCGGGCTAGCCGTAGGAAGGAGGCCGACGAGGATCTTGAGTTCCCCGATGAGATTGAACTTCACCCGAATGTGCTTGCCAGAGAAAGATTGGCACGGTTTAGAGGAATGAAGAACTTCAAGACAAGTCCGTGGGAAACCTCCGAGGACCGAGCCCATGAGCCCGAGGACTGGCGTCGACTTCTCCAATTCGGTGACTACAGGGGCTCCAAAAACAAGACCATCAGAGAGGCTCTCGTTGGGGGGGTTAACCCTGGAGCTCGAGTTGCTGTCCATCTCCGCGCTGTTCCTTCCTCCCTCCGCAACCGCCCACAGCCTTTGTCTCTATTTTCACTCCTCCGACATGAGCACAAACACACCGTTGTCAACATCAACATGCATCTAAATGCCAATGTTGAAGAGCCCCTGAAGTCCAAAGAGGAGCTCATTGTCCAATACGGGCCTCGTCGCCTGCTTGTCAAGCCTATTTTCTCTGCCGGAGACAACACGCCCAATAACGTGCACAAGTTTGACCGCTTCTTGCATCCTGGTCGCAGTGCCATCGCGAGCTGGATTGGACCTATGACCTGGGGCTCCGTTCCTGTACTCGTTTTCAAGCGCAAGACAATTGATGACCCTGAAGTTCTTGAATCCGCAGACGCAAACGCCGCGTTAGACTTCAACATTGACCGTCTCGAACTCATTGGAACAGGCACCGTTGTAGCTCCCGACCCATCCCGCGTTGTCGCTAAGCGTGCCATCATAACCGGCCACCCTTACAAGATCCACAAACGTGTAGTCACAGTGCGATACATGTTCTTCAACACAGAAGACGTCAGTTGGTTCAAGGCTCTACAGTTGTGGACCAGGAGAGGACGCAGTGGATATATCAAGGAGAGCCTGGGAACACACGGTTACTTCAAGGCTACATTTGACGCCAAAATTAACCCCCAGGATTCAGTGGGCATTAGCTTGTATAAGCGTGTTTTCCCTCGCAAGGCCCGGCCTTTGGAAGAGCTTATCGATTAAATCGATTAGTTAGTTACCTCACGGCCATCTGTTTTGGTCGGATGGGGTCACTCATTCCATTTGATCATTAATAGCAGAGCAAAGCGAAGGAAGACCTGGAAATGAAATGGCCTTGACGGGATGATATGAATGATACCACACCAAAATTTCTACCGTATGAATTCATGAGCTTTATTTTATATTAGATATTTATATACTTTTTTCTCCCAGTCCCTCTCTCTATCTGGCTTGGTGAAATGAGGAGTTAAAACTCCACACAGCTTGTCTTTGGTTTTTTATTTACTTGTTGGTTCTTAACAAAAGTTAGAGAGGAATCGGTGAAATTATTATGAAGTTATTATGATTACCTAAAAAAAAGACCCCTTTATCCGAGCTGTGTCTTTCTCCATCCAGAGCTGGAAAAGAGATATCAAGGTGTTGAATGAGTCAAACTTAATCATAGATAATGAAAGTGTATGTAAGTAATCAGGTAAATTCATAGGTCGGGTTGGACATATTTCATACATAAGAATAATCAGTGATGGATTCGTAACTAGGCCAACCCATAACAACAACAAAATAAATGGAAATTCTTTATAGGGAGCATGCAGTAATGAAAAGAACAAGAGAAGTAAAAAAAGAGAACAAATGACGATGGTGGAAATGGAACGTATTGGGATTGAGGGGGGAAGAATGAGATGTATCGTTTGCTCTACGAGAAATCCTCCTCTTGTGACTCGATACTCTCCTTAATCCGCAACAATAGGGTTGTCTTCCACTTATCTAGCTTGCTAAGCTGATCAAATTGGAAGAGTTTGTCGGCGAATGCTTCCTGATCACCTTGCTCGACTGTTTCGATCAGGTCGGAGAGTAGCTGGTGTTCGCGTGATGCGGCGAATGTGCCATCAATGTCGCGGTAGCTTTCGAGGGCCCGCGTGGCAGCAACCAAGTCCTGTTGAGTGAGAATATCAGTATAAGCATTAAAGAAACCTACAACAGTAAATCTGCGAGAAGTATCGACGGGCGTACATTAGTGGCCAAGTGGCAAATCCCCGCCTTCAGAAAATATTCCTTGACGGACCACTTCATCAGACCGTTGTTAATCGACGAGCGACCGATCCGCTCATAGTGCTCGATGGCCTTGTAGTAATCTCCTTCTAGAGCGGCCAAATCCGCAGTCTTTAGATAAAATTTGTTTGCGAGGCTAGACAGAGGCCGATCAGCATTCACATATATTATTTACCGGAGCCAAAGGAACTTACGCCTCAGCGTTATCAGCCTCAAACCAATCCGCAGTCTTTTCGTAGGCTTCCAGCGCCTTCTTCTGGTCTCCCAGCTTGGTTTCATATACCTCTCCTAGATACTGTTGCTGTGTGGCCGCTCGACGCAAATTTCCTTTGAGTACATAATGCTGAATAGCAGAGGACAGTACGCGGACAGCATCCTCCGGGTCTGACTGTCGGTAGACCTTGAAGGCTTCGACCATGGTGTTTGCGGCGTCATCGGGTTCGTTGAGGTTCTGGTTCTGGATAGCAGCAGCCTTTTCAAAGGCCTGACCGGCTTCTTTGTCTGAATTATTATAGCCAGAGTTTAGTATGATGGTTGGAGGCCGCTAGTTGGGCAGGCGTTAAGCACGGAAAAGCGTTATCGTGGTGGGGTGTGCCTACTTAATTTTTGGACTCGGAATGCATTTGCAGCCTGTGTATACAAATCGGCAGCGTTCTCATATTTCTCCGTGCGACTGCCGAAGAAACTGAATCCACCAGAGGCGCCTTGCAGTGCTTTATCTGCCTGAGATAGGTGATCCCCGGAATGTCAGCGATCGGCCATTCTTGGGTGTAGAGTGGGGTGGGAACTCACTCGTTGGAGTAGGACACGGGGATCTTGATCCATGGTGGGTAAGTATATGGGGTTTACGATGGATATTGAGTACAAGTCAACTGTGTTTAAGTCACTAAAGTGCCAAAGCAAAGAGGGAAAGAGTAACAGCCAGGGACAGGTGGTTATAGAGACAGGTGGAGGAGAAGGAGGAGGCAAGCTAAGCTTCCATGGACTTCATCATCGCCTCCTGCAGCCAAGAATCCTCGCCGCTTCCGAGGCGGTGGCTCTATTTTCCTTTTTCTTTCTTTCTCAGCCTTTTCCATCTTTTCATCTTCACTCCCCTCTAGTACTTCCTTGTTCTTATATTATTCTTCTTAGTCCTAAATCAAACGGATACCTGGGAATATATAAAATATACAATAAATTGAACAGTCATCAGTCCTCCCACCGTTCCAATGTCTCTACTCCGCTCCTCTACCTCGCGACTCCCCAGGCCTATATCTCGGACCTTTCGACAATCTATTGCAGTGCTCCCTCGGCGCTACTCATCTTCAGAGTCTAATGCGGTTGATATTGAATCTATTCTTGCAAAACCTACCTGGTCCGTTCGCTCTTTGCTCCCCGACCCAGCTGCAGCGCCTTCTTCCCCCTCTGTCACCCCAGCGCAACTCCGCCATTTGTTACGTTTATCAGCCCTTCCTCAGCCTTCTAGCCCAGAAGAAGAAAAGCAAATGTTGGCAACACTCGAGTCGCAAATCCATTTTGTGAAGGAGATCCAGAAAATTGACACCACTGGTGTCGAACCCCTCCAGAGCATCCGAGATGAGAGCCCAGAGGCTGCAAAAGAAAATACAATTGGCTTAGAGCAACTTCAGGAGGCAATGTCGAAGGAGCGAGTAGTTGGGCGCAATAAGAGAATCCAACGGGTGGAGACTGCGAGGAACGACCGCCCCGATGGGGATGCGTGGGATGGAAACGCGCTTGGTTATGCCGCCAAAACTAAAGGGCAATTCTTCGTTGTCGACACAGCAAGCTAAATAATCAAAGAAAAGAGGAGAGCCATCAGTTTTGGCTGGTGTGATCGGCCAAGCCTGGCTCTAATTGTCCACCAGTAAATTGGCCAACAGCAGCCAACACTTGGAAACTGCGTCACTCTTGATTAGTATTGCGTTGTGAAGTGCTGAGTCATCTTCCTGTTCTGGGTAGCTACCTTGTAGCTAGGTAGCGAGGTAGCGAGGTAGACTGTTCACTGCCTACACCTTGTGCCTTTGCCCATCACCCCCGCCGAATCGAAAACCACCTGGCCTTTCATGTCAGGTTTTCTTATTTTTTAGGGAGTGAATTGGTTTGCACACAAAGCTGTTTGAACAACACCTACCCTCCATGTGGAAGGCTCTTAAAGAAAAGCATGCCAGCACTTTCGGGTCGGCATCGGCCGCCGAGCCCAAGAGCGACCGTAACCAAGACTTGACCACCATTCTCGACCGGTCGCAACGTGCTGATCTCACTATTCTGGTTGCACAAATTACAAAACGCATGCGGGATGCGATAGAGGAGAACTTTCACCCTTCCGCAGTACCAACCAATGTGCATGATGACTATGATAACGATGATGATGATCATGATTATCCCGTCCCAATTCAGCTTATCGATCTAGATGATGGGAGCGACAACACCTCGCCCTCAGATACTAGAAAAGCCAAACATCGCGACGAAAAATGGAAGCCTGAGCCTCACAAACCGACCTATGTCCCTACCTCTGATGATATAAAGGCCGAAGCTAATCTTCTCACACAATTTGATGACTGGAGAGACTCTGTACTTCTTCGAGTCGGTGAAGTTGTCAATCGGGATGCAGAGGACCAGGTGGAGATGACTCCCCAACCCGAAGTGCCACCTCAACCCCAACCTCCACCACGCGAGGACGACGACCGCACTTGGAATAGATTATCTGAAGTATATCGCCCGGTAGAGACACCTCTCATACAACTACCTAAAGAAAAGAGGCTTTTGATACTCCATTCACTACTTCTTTTGGTGCTTAGTTTGCAACATTATAATGCCTACTCACGTGTTCTAATGCTGTATGCTTCGTCTAGCTTGGGCTTAGGCATCAAAACTCTAAGCACTGATGAAGTGAAAGTGGCAAGAGGATTGCTCGACACTGCTCTCCAACTGACAGCAAATCAGGAGGCAGAAGGACAAGGCAGAGAGCGTGACCCTTCACGAAAGTGGAAAGTTGGCCTGGCAACTGTCGCAGGCGCTGTGCTAGTTGGAGTCACCGGTGGGCTTGCCGCACCATTAATCGCTGCTGGCCTTGGAACTGTAATGGGGGGCCTGGGGCTGGGAGCCACGGCGGCTGCTGGGTATCTCGGGGCCCTTGCTGGAAGTGGGGTTATCGTTGGAGGCCTCTTTGGAGCTTATGGGGGCCGGATGACTGGGAGAATGGTTGATAAATATGCACGCGAAGTGGATGATTTTGCTTTCTTGCCAATCCATGGCTCTCGAAAACAGTCAGAGGATGAGCGGGAAGCTGCTCGGGAGGATCACCGTCTCCGAGTCACCATCGGTATTACAGGCTGGCTAACGGAAGAAGAAAATTTTGTCGTCCCATGGCGTGTAATTGGCTCTCACTCCGAGGTATTTGGTCTGCGATGGGAGACGGAGCCGTTGATGAAGCTCGGGAACGCGATGGATTACTTGGTTACGACCGCTGCCTGGTCTGCCGGTGGGGAGATCTTGTCAAAAACCATTTTCGCCGGTGTTATGAGTGCTGTAGCCTTGCCCCTTGGTTTACTCAAGGTTGCTGGCGTAGCTGATAACCCGTTCAGTATCGCCAAAGTTCGAGCTGATAAGGCGGGTGAAGTCCTTGCGGACGCTCTGATCAGTAAGGTACAGGGCGAGCGACCTGTAACCTTAGTTGGTTATTCATTGGGATCCCGGGTGATTTTCTCCTGCCTTCAAACCCTGGCCAAGAGACACGCATACGGACTGGTTGAATCGGCCATTCTTATGGGATCACCAACGCCGTCTGACACGCCGCACTGGCGTCGTTTGCGCAGTGTGGTGAGTGGGCGGTTGGTTAACGTCTACTCAGATAATGATTCTGTGCTTGCTCTCCTGTATCGGACTAGTAGCTTGCAGTTCGGAGTCGCTGGGTTACAGCCCATCAAAGATGTACCAGGCGTTGAGAATCTAGACGTGAGTGAAATCATCAGTGGGCACCTTCGCTATCAGTTCTTGATTGGACGAATCATCAGAATGGTCGGACTAGAGAGTGTCAATGCCCGGGAGGCTGCCCGAGAAGAAGCAGCGTTGGCTGCGAAAGATCGTAAACATGAGGTGCAACGAATGGAGAATGAACGTCGAGCGGGGATCGCGGGTGATAAGGAGGCAGCACGTCGTCAGCTGGAAAGCGGCGAGATAGTGAAAGACGACGACCCCAAACTACAGAGCCAAGGTCTAAGTACAAGCCCTGAAACACTACCTCGTTTGCCACATCGCCCGGTGCAAACGGTGAAATCTCAAGATCACGAGGAGGGCGAGCTTCGTCTTGAAGGCCAATAGCTACCCCATCACTAGATTAGCTCTAGGTTTTTGGTTCTCTAGTGGCTTATCCATTCTAGGCGTACGAATAGATAAGTTTGCCCAATATCTTACTCAGCTCCTCCCCGAATGTAGGTACTATTTCATTAGAGCATAATATATCTTCCAACGGAAAAACATTTAGAAGTGTCACAGCCACTAGGAATAGAATGGAAACCCTAAAATTGAAGCTTCCATTTATAAATAGTGACTAGAGCAACTATTCAACAGGACAAAACACATCTTAAAACAGCAAGTAAGAGCAATGAAGATAAAAGCATAGAGAATATGGCCTTTAGAACCACCATTTTGTTTTTAGATGCAAGATATTACTTTAAAATGTCAGTCCAGTGCGCTTTTAATGCTTTTATCTAACTTTATAGATATTTGCCTCCACAATTCACACCTTGTTGTGGATAAAGCATAGTGATAAGATATTTTCTCATGACCTGTAGAAGATCCTTAGGAATTACTATAGATTCTTATTAAATATTATAGACCTTCCTTTAGTATGGCTTAAGTAAGATAGATCCTTCTAGTTAGTGGTTATCAAATAGAGTGCAGCACAAATAATCCATCTAATCAGCTGAGATATTGCACCGCCAAAATTTAGAGGCATTGGAAAAAGCCATATGGACCAACCAGATCATCCAGAAACATTAATAAGTCCTCCAGGACCAGTATCAATACGAGGAGGCAGAGCTCTGCTCTTGCTCTTAAGAACGTCGTCGCTTCTTTCTCCGTGAGCTAGGTAGTCGCTCCGATGGCTCCAGGGGTTCGAACTGGACTAGGTAGGTAAGGTAGTACTGGAGCTGGAATACCTATGTGCAGCCAATAACAGTTTTGCTACAATAGCTAGAGATAGGTATTTGTGTGGTGCTCGTGGGTCCCCATGATCCTCGGGTTGTTGTCACAATCTACATACGTGATCAAGGATGCCAACGAGACCTTTGATGTGCTGAACACCTTGTTGATTGCAGAGGTGCGCAAGCTCCCAGTAGCCATACTGATTTTAAATCAAGCAAGGATAGCTCACGGAAGACAGCTATTATGACAATATAACCCCTTTGTTAAGACTCTATGGGGATACCTCACCCTAGCGTCCCATGATGGACGGCTACATCTTTCTACATAGATACGGAAAATGAGAAAAAAGATTATTTTGAGAGGATGGAGAGAGATTAAAGATCTAGTTAGGTAGGTAGGTACTACTCTAAGAAGGCCAAATGATGATGTGGATAACAAACCTACCTCTCTACAGATATATTCAAAATTGACTGTCTATAGGCCTTCCGCAGACAACTTCTACTTATTACGCCACACAAATAAACATCATTTACAGTTTCTTTCTATTATATCCCCCACAGCCCTGCCCCTCCCCCTCCCCCTATCTCTTCCTCTCTTTCTTTCTCTTCCATCACTCTTTTAATTAGCCTTCCTACGCACCAACCCCTTCATAAAATCAAAACTATTACTGTCACTCTGCAACTGCCACACCCGCCCTGTCGCCCGATCATCCCAACTCAACTCCTCTGCTAACAAAAATCCGTAGTCGCGCGTGATGCCCTTGATGCGGGCTCTAACGCCGCCTTCATTCTCCAAGGTGACGATTTGATTCGAATGCAGCCACGAATCGTAGTACAGTTCCTCAAGTGAGCGATCGAACCCATTCCGCAAGAAGCGGGTATGTAGGTCCTCGAAGACAGTGAGGATACGAGCAAGTAGCTTTTCTAATGTGATCGGGGCTGCAGATGCAGCCTTTTTCCCGGCAAATCGATCAGCGAGTGCAACAAGGGAGGTGGTTGGTGCGGAGTTTGTGGCGTTTATGCCGATTCCAACGACGCAGGTATATTCGTTCGAGGAGAAGTGGGAGTTGACGAGAATACCGCAGATTTTGGTGTATATATTTTTGTTGGAGGGTTGGTCGGGGTCAAGAGCGTCTATTTAGCATAGTATAAGTATAAAGATATATATAAATATATATTTATGCAGTAATCGAGACGCGGACCGGGGGTTTCAGAGGTTAGGAAAGAAAAGAAAAGGGAAGTAAGGTAGTACATACAAACATCATTTGGCCATTTCACTTTCACCGGCATAAGATCATATCCCTCATCATAGCTTTTGATACCTTGAACTGTAGCTAATGCAGCAAGATACTGGATTAAGATGACAGGAGCCGATTGCATCTTATCCATTGGGTGGCGGACAACGGTTGAGAACATGAGAGCGCCAGCTGGAGAAACCCATACGTTGGAGCCGCGGCCACGCCCAGCAACTTGAGTCGTTGCCGTTGCGGTGGTTCCAACAGGAAGGTTGCGGAGAATTTTAGGGTTTCTATATTAATTTTTTGCCATTTTTGGTTAATTAGTTAATGGGAAAAGAAAGGGGAAAAAAATGGGGGAAGGGAATAAATAGGTAGATTGGTTACTTTTCCAAGATTGTGTTGGTACTGGTGATAACTTCACCGTAGAGCAGGTTTGATCCGAACTGAGAAGCTCCTTCCTTTGATTGTGCTTGGTATTTTTTTAGATGAGTGTAGAAGGCATGGTGGTTAAAATAGGGGGTGATTTTCGAGGATGGGATGTCATCATGAACCACGAGGCGCTTGATCATGGACTGATAGTCCGATATTCCTTCGGATTTAGCACCTGGCACATCCGAGAGAGACTCCGCGAGTTCATCCATGTTGATTGTGCCCGATTTCTCGATACGGAAGGTGTCATATTCGTCTTTTAATAGCCCGTCATCACCGACCTGCTCTTCTAATGATTTTAATAGGTGCTCAGAGTCTACAGTGTCCAAGGAGGAGAAATGTAAAGATGAGAGTGAGGGCACATCAGTCGTGTTTTGCGTGACCTGCAGACCTAATTTCGATAGGCATGCCTTGAGAAAGTCTGTTCGAGGTTTGTCGTCCGCTGCGAGGGCTGCGATCACATCTGCATACTCGGGCCCCCCAGCACTAGGTTTTAGGTTGGCCGCTGCAAACCTGTGAGGTAGTTAGCTATTTCATTTTCTATGCCATATCTAGGGTCAAGTTCTCAAGCTTACTCCGGGTGTGGTCCTGTGAGAACTGCTGCCCCATCACCTACGGAGCAATAGACGACTGCAGCAGCCCCTCTTCCAGGATCAACATTTAGTCTCTCCGCATAGCTCGCGAGGACCTCAACCCCGCGATCCGAATAAAGATCTGCATCTACAAACACTCCCCCTCCATTGTAATAGCATCGGAATCCCTCCTGCGCTGCACTCTTTAGGTTTGGCAGCTCTGAGGACACTTTCAGCTCGGCAGCTCGCGCCCCGGCTTCACTGTGGTAGACAAACCCCGAGAATGCCCCTCCGCGACAAATACCGGGGTAGAATGCCAGCTCACGATCGCCAATTACCTCCATCGTCTTATCCCCAACCTCGAATTCGCAGCGTTTGCTTCCATAGTAACCCCCCGCGCAGAGCCCGAGATAGGCACCCCCGCGGCGCACAAATTGCTCGATTCGGCGGTTACCGGCGCCGTTGAGGGCTCGACAATAACCCAGATCTGCTCCGCCGGGGATGACGAGGAGAGCACAGGAGAGTGACCACGGCTCTTTGATGAGCATGTCAGCTGTGACGGGGCTCACGGCATAGTGGGCGGCGAGGAGGCGGCGTAGAGTATAGAGGCAGTGTCGGACGGATTCGACGGTCGTGCCATCTCCTAAGCCGTAGAAAACGTGTTATTAAATGTTAGATGAGATCAAATATATTATAGTTAAGCGAACCAGAATACACTAGAACGTTGACCTTCTTCCCCGTAGTATTGGGACTTGTCGTTGTGGTTGCCATATTTTATTTTCGGTGTTGCGGGGAGGGAAAGTCGAATGACGACAAGGGAATCCGATTAAAATGGTGGGATATTCCACACCAATCCCTTCTCTTCCTTCTTTCTTCCAAGCACCACTTCGTCGCAATGTCAGAGAAAGAAGAGAACCCCCCGGTACCTGTGGAGGTGGATGACGATGAGCCGGATGAGTGGTGAGTCAGTCTACTTATCTTCCTTGGCTTTTCCAATTTGTTGGGAATGAGTTTTGATGTGTTCTGGTTGTGTAGGGATAAGCGGATCTTCAGCACCGGCTGCGCAGGTATAGTCACCAACCACGGCTCTCAATTGAACTCTCAGGATGCAAAATAAATCATTGTCGCTAACAAGGCTCTACACAGTGGAGCAGGACAAAATGAATGACTGCTACTTTGCAAAAAAGGACTGGAGGAGTTGCAAGGATGAGGCAAGTTCACACACCCGTGTACCTAGCTCTCGATACCCCCTCACGGACTATAATCCCTTATTTACCCGACAGAGAGCATGGCAAACACTCGGCATATATAGCCCGTCTGTTAATACTCTCTCTAGATGGAGGCATTCCGCGAGTGCTGGAAGCGACAAGGCAATGACGAGCGCACGCAAACTAAGGACGCTTAGTCCTTCGACTGTAAACTTCCCTTAGAACCGCAAACTCTGTACACTAGCTATCTCTTGATTTTATCTACCTGGCGAATCTCATGCATCTATTCAATCTCCCTTCTAAGCTCCTAATCCCAAGAGATCATGTTGGGAGTGCCTCATTGTAAAGTCACGTGACGCCATACCAATCTCGATTGAGCTCGACGTCCGAAATCAAAACAATCGCAATCAACATCTTACCGTCTCTGCTCCTTCCATCCCCTGTGAGGTAGAGACAACCAGATGGCTATGGCATTCAGGTCTATTCGGGTCGCCGAGAGCATCTCTCTCCGGCCACTCTCCCGTTTCACCATCACCACTACAAGACGAGCTCTCAGCTCTTCCTTCCCCCAGCAGGTCTATCCAACATCATCACGAACATCATCCGCAACAACACCACCCAAATCATCTCCTTCTAGTACCACTACCTCTGCCACGAACAATAACTCGAGCACCACTGCTGCCAACAACAATAAACCAACAACCGACAACATCTCCAAAACCGGGCTCGCGGACGCACCGCTCCCACTCTATCCAGCCACCTTCAACCCATCCTCCTCCGACAACCCACCAACCGCCTCAGCCGATAAAATCGACTGGACGCGCTCCTATCACGGTCTCAGTGCTGCTCCCTTTCCCAAAGAAGCCGCAGATATCCTCCTGGCCCCGACAGACCCTGAAGAAGTCGAAATCAAACCAGACGGAATCCTCTACCTCCCCGAGATCAAGTACCGACGGATCCTAAATCGGGCCTTTGGACCGGGTGCTTGGGGCCTCGTCCCTCGAAGTGAAAGCATTGTTACACCAAAAACTGTGACGAGGGAGTATGCCCTCGTTTGTAATGGACGGTACGTTGCGCCACACCTTACGCCTCCCTTGTATTCTAAGGCATCCTCAATATCATACCACATCCATCCATCCGTGTAAGGGGACCTACATGGCTAACTTTGACATCTAGACTAGTATCAGTAGCGCGGGGCGAACAGGATTATTTCTCCCCTGATGGTATCCCGACCGCGACTGAGGGATGCCGATCGAATGCGCTGGTACGCTGTTGTAAGGATTTAGGGATTGCAAGCGAACTATGGGACCCGCGATGGATCCGCAAGTTTAAAGCACAATATACGCGAGAGGTTTGGGTAGAGCATGTAGTTAATAAGAGAAAGTCTAAGATTTGGGTGCGAAAGGATGATGAGGTGGGATACCCTTGGAAGGAAACGAAATAATGGTCTTTCTCTTTTTTCATGTTCTGTCAATCTCGCTTGTCATCTTTTGGGAAATGATGATCATACCACATATAGAGACAGAGAAAGACAGAAAAAGGAAGACGGAAAGAGGTGGGGAGGGAAGGTGTGTACGATAGGCAAAGGTTTGGATATACCTGCCTTGTATCATAATTGTAATTATATTCGGTATAGTGATTCAAAAAGCTCATACCCAGATCCTCCCAAATAGAATAAGTCCACTCCCAAAAAGAAAAGAAAGAAAAAGAAATACTCCCTATCTATTTTTACAGAATGCAAAGCGAATAATAATAAAAAGAAAAGGAAGGAAGAAAAAAGGAAAAATATCAAGCCAACATCACCACTCACCCCAATCTAATCGTATCACATCATGCTCTTTTTTTTCTTCTTTTTTCAAAATTTCAAAGAGAAATTTTGTTCATATGTCTATTTTCTCATTGTGTTCTGGAGAATTTAATATTGTCGTCGAGGTGGATATTCAGTTGTATATCTCGGATCATGGTGCGTTGACGACCTAGGTGGATCAAATTCGGAAGGTAACTCTAGAGGTAAACGTCCTTCAGCGTCTACTCGCTCGTCTGGATATTCATAATATGAACCAGGGTAATGATATTGTTCGGAGGTCGAACCTGGCGGGCCTTGTAGGGCTTGTGGTTCCTGTGATTGCTGCTGCTGTGGTGGTTGAGTACCAGAGCGAGAACCAGAGCCTGATGAGCTAGGAGGTACCGGTTCGGCGAGGATAGGGACACCGCCAGTTGCAGTCATCATCCTGGTTCCTTCCTTGCGGCGGCCAGTCGAGGTTTCGCGGGTTAGAGGGCCGTAGTTTACACTGAGTTGACGCTCTTGTCGCGGTGAGGCGGCGGGCGTTTGATACTGGTCTGGATCGTCGACGAGGGCAGGAGAGGGGATGTGTTGTGGGAGATCGTCACTATTACTGCGGGGGAAATCACTGTAGGCACTGGTGGTCGCCAGGGTGGCGGCGCCAGCGCGATGTTGGAGAGAGCCGGTGGAGGAGCGACCAATGTCAAAGCCAGTTGAGCGGGAGGAGCTTCTGTCTCCGGGGATACCGAGATGCATGCCATCAGTGTTGCTGGTGGTGATGCTAGTGGAGGTAGATAGGTCATTCGGCTTGTATTTATCTTTGTTATTGTTGGTATCAGGGTTGTTGTCGTTGTCTTCGCTCTCATTGGTAGAGGGATCTTCTTCGGGTGCTTCTGCTCCTGGGGAACGGATGGGGATCTTGCGCACGGCAGCAATCAGTGCACACATAAACTTGGAGCGACGGGCTGCACGAATCGCCTCAATAGACCAGTTAGACTTGTGACAGACGGTGACAGTCAATTCCAGCTTGTCCATGTCACCAACACCGACAACATCCACGTCAACATCAGGCTGGAAGTCACGGTAGTTTTCTTTATCGCGGACGAACAGTTCCATTTCTTCCTTGAGGAGCTGGATATCAGCGAAGGTCGTGTCGAAGTTAACGTTAACGGTGAGTTTCTCCTGCATTGCTTGGGAGCGGGTGAAATTGTCAATCCAATTGGTGTTGAGAACCACGTTAGGGACCTGGGTAGTACGATGGTCGGACACGTTACGGAAGACGCTATAGAGAAGGGAGATGCGCTCAACTGTGTAGGGTTTGCCATCGATCTCGATCCGATCACCAATATCGAACGGGTGTTTGACAAAGAGGAAGATGCATGAGCCCAGGACCTCCTGTGCTGTGGTAGAAAAGATGAAGCTCAACGACAGGAGAGTGGTAGCTCCGGCTGCAATGACGGTACCAAATCCGCTGGTTACAAACGACACGAAGACTAGAATTCCGATAATGAAGGCGACAGATGCAAGAAGATTATCAAGAACGTGGATCGCCTGATCGACGTCATGCATACCATGATTCAACGCTTTGCGCGCGCGTCCGATTTCCTGAACCGCAAGAATCATCTCATCCAAGCTAATATCCCCGTTGCCGTCGCGGTCGAGCATCATGAAACATTCCTCTGCATCGGCCTCCTTGCCAGCTCCGAGAACCTCCACAATGTCATCTATAAACAGCGCTTCCCGACCTTCGATCACGAAAGACATCCAAATACGCCGGGCGAGAGCTTCGGTTGCCCGTCGACGCTCTAGCGCTTCCGTGACAATAGAGCGTGCGGCCGTGGAATTGAACATTTGTTTACCAGTGATCTCGTGAGCCACATCCCCCAGTGCCCCAGTCAGCTTGCCCCCAATACGGCCAACGCCTTGCCCGACCCCACGGATCAGCTTCAGTGGGACAGACGAGCTCGAACGCGGCAGGCCCGGTCTGCCCTTCTTGTCAGCTGTGGCAGCGAGAAGAGAATCAGAAATAACCAAGTCGTCATCGCGAAATTCCCGGCAATACATCGGAAACATGCTTCGAGAGGCATCATATAGTAGCCCAATGAGATAGATATTGCGCTTAGATTCTTTGATTCTAGAATCGAATTGCTTGCGATGGTAACTAATGGAAATAATCTGAACAATAGCCTTCTCAACGAGATAAATCAAGGAGCAGACAAGCAAGGCAAAAAGAATATTTTTGAGGGACTTTTCCCACGATTTCGTCGCGGTATCGCCCTCAGCTTTCTTCCTTGGGTTTAGGGTCATGATCTACCAAACACGTGTTGTTTTTAGCCCATGCGCCGGTGTTACTTCGGGGTTGTAAAAAAGAAAGGCTCTCAAAGACTTACGGGAAGGAATGTCACCAGCGAGACTACCATCCAGAACGTCAGGGCGATGGGAATCTCCAGAGTTTGCAAAATGAGCGCATACTTGCGGGTCCCAGAACTGACAATTCCACACAGGAACTGAAATACACGCGGTAGGATACGGGCTACAATCTTGCATACCCACAGAGATACCCACACAACCTCAATCCAGGTGAAGAACCAGGGAAGGGTGACCCCTCCAATAGTGGCATTGGGGGCTGCTGTCGCGCCAACAATAATCGGGATCGCAATCAACAGCGCAATGGGCGCCACATAGATCATGTAACGAGTCACAAATGAGAAGTTGAGGACGGCCTGATAAAAGTGTCCCATGCGCGTAAGGGTACCATCCTCGGGCTCCTCGAGTGAGCGACCTATCGACGAGTCAATCCTCCTTCGAGGACGGCCAGGTCCGCCAGTGACCAAGCCGGTCTTCTCATTCGGAGGACTATTGGGAGCATCTGTGGGAAGAGGATATGTGGGGTTGGGTGAGATAGGTGTATTCCCACTACTCTTGCGAGCACCCGTTTGCCCTCGGCTGGAGACACTAGTCAATGGAATCTCAATTGTAACATCATTCGGATTGGCCATATCTTCTGGGGCTAAATGATCGGGAATCTGTTGGAAACGGTGAGCGGACAGACGCTTTTCCGTAAGGCCTGGCCGTCCTGACATCGGGAAATATAGATAGAAGGGAGAGAGAAAGAGAAGAAGTTCATGAACGATTGTGGGCCCAAGTCTGGGATTATAACAGTATAAACGATCGGAGTGTAGCCGAGCGATAGCCAAGAAACGAGGCGATCCTTTTTTTTTTAATAAAATAAAATATTATTATTCGTTAGCGATTTGTATACTTGAGGTAATAAAAGGCGGACGGAAGAGAGACGGTGGGTCGAGAACGAGAGACTTGTTAATGTTGAATTCAATTGGAGAAAAAGAGTGTTAGTGAACGAAAGTACAGAACCAAAAAGAGAGTGATTGACATGAGATGTGGGGAGAAGAAGAGGAGGAGGCGAGAAGAAGGAATTGGAGATTGGAGACAGCGAGAAAAAGAAGAGACAGAAAACGAGAAGAAAAGAAGAAAAGTAAAAAGGACTAAACTGGCGGATGTTTCAAAGCGTTTCACCTTTTTTTATTTTATTTTTCAGGAACACAACCAGAATTGCGCCACCAAACATCCATCATTCTTCACTAGTCATTGTTATTATTATTATTGGAGCTTCACTTGTTCTTCTTATTATGCAATACATACGTTGTAGAAGAACTGGGAAAAGAACTGAAATGGTTACTAGGGGCTGTCTGGAATCTGTGTATCATTCCTCCTACATTCCTCTTGCATCCTCATTTCACCTGTCAATTCGTTTATTCCCCTGATAGACAGTAGTCGACTCATCTATCTTGCAATTGATCAGACTACCTACTACCACTGAACGGACCTCCTTGACTGGTTGCTCAAAAACCTTGATCCATGGATAATGAAAAAAACCAAAAAGAGCCTTGTGTGAAGTTTGAACTCTGTGTGGCCCCCACTAATCTAGAGCTTGCCAATTCAAATCTCCCTTAGCCCAGCCCCAAAACTGAAATAGCTCAGCTTTCACCAATGAACTCCCAAAATCAAAAAGCAATACAGGGCTAGACCAGAGGTGGTACCTTGGTACACAGTATTATTATTCTGCGCTCCCCACCGCAACAATCGACATCATCTCTCCCTCCACTCCTCCTCTCTTAACCACATCAAAGAAATCCGCTAGCGCTAGCTCCCATCCCCGTTTGCTGATCAGGTCCTCCTCATCTTCCTTTGGTGAGTCAGAAGAGGAGAAAGAGAGTTGTCCCCTCTCCACTGGCCGTGGTAGCCCACCATTTAGTTCCCATACCTTTCCATTCGCGCGGTCTTTTACAAAGGCAATAAAATGAAACTCATTGGGTTCCGATGGGTCAGGTACACTGGATGAGCCTCGTACCGCAGCATCCATGTGTGCTTCCTCGAGGACCATTGAGTCGTATATCGCCTTTGCCCGCGCATCTGGAGGAAGTGGAATCAACTCCTGACGGAGGCGATCAAGTTTTGACCCTGGTGGGATATGGCGTCCACCGTCCAGGTTGAGTGCGCAATGGAGGAAAGCCATGAGGCCGCAGGCGTGGCCGATTGTTTGACGAGCCCAAATAATAGGCTCAGATGCACCATAGCCTGTGTAAGGGGCAAGGGTAGTAGCGAGGGTGTCTCGCGCAGCGTGGTAGATGGGGGCAGCGCATAAAAAGATCAGGGCATTTATAGGACGTGGTAGATCGGCGAGGTCATCCGGGTTGGTGCTGTATATATCATGGAAGGTGAGAGTGGAGATGTCCAAGTTAGAGGCGATGCGGGAGAGGACCTGGGGGTTGTTTTCTAGCAAGTACGGGAACATATATCCCTATCAGCCATCAGGAGTCAAAGAGGAAGGTTTGTTTGAAACGATATACTGCTATACCTAGCGGAATAAAAGTTTTGACGTTGTTGATAATCTTAACCCACATTTTTCCCCCCTCTTTCGATGACAGATGATAATGATGAGATAGAAGTGGAGGTAAGGTTAAGAGGGGGGGAAAATAGGCTACTTCTCCACAGGGCCATTAATATTCCTCATGCTGGACATAAGCATAGGCATCTATATATTCTCTATCAACTCTTCTGCTCCTAGTGTCCTCGCTTTTGAAACTACTTACTCTCTATCCTTTTCTGCTGATGATAGAATAAAGCATGCATGGTTTCTATTTTTTGTTACAGCACTGCTAGCCAAGTTGTTGTTGATGATAATGATAATCATATACCAGTATCCAAAGTTTGAATATAATAGTAACAGATATGAAATCATAAACCAAGAGACAAACCCACCATCTTCCCCATCTATCTACTTATACATTGTCCCTTGAATAATCTTCGCCGCCGCAACATGACACTCACCCAACCGATTCTTTCCCACCCACTTCGTCTCATCCAAAATCTCCCTACTCTTCCAATCCAATCCCACGCCCCAAACGCGATCCCGACGACTCCCTTCCACAAACACTCGATCCCCACTCGCAAGATAAAGTCCTCTAAGGTCCTCATCCACCTCTGCCCTCGCCACACACCCCGCCGTAACTATACACCCAGACGCCCGCGTCCACACCTCCTCCCGAAAATTGGGAACCTTCCTCCCCAGCGCCTTCTGTGATTTCGGCGACTTAGTCCGCAGAATCTGACACAGATAGGACTCCCAGAGTTCCTTTTTCCGCTCATCAAACGGCATCTTTGTCTTGAGCATCTCACTCAAGAGTCCTGTAGCCACCCCTGTATCACTCTCCTTCTCTTTCTCTCCCCCCTCATCGTCATTATTATCACCATCATTGCCATTATCTCCCTGAACTGGAAACGAAAACTCCCCAACCAAATTATCACGCTCAAACAACCAAGCCTTCACGGCCATCATCCACTGCTCACCCCGGGTAAACGAGAACGCCCGCAGAAGCTGCGTCGTCACCGCGTCTGGCGCCGGGTGCGGAATATTCAGCGCATCGAGCTCGGGCAGGAAAAGCTCCAGTGCACGTTTTCCTGAGAACGCCTTTGCACTGTTATGCCAGTTGGAGAGGATCCCGCCTAGGAAGTAAATGTGGGTATCTGTTGTGCGGATTTTGGGATCGTCTAGGTATCGACTTTGATTTTGAGTGGTGGTTGAGGAAGTTTGAGACCTCATTTTATTTTATTATTACTTTCTCCTTTTTTTTCCCCTTTTTTTTTTCTTTCTGAATTGATGAATATGTAGGTAGGTAGTTACGACTTTGGTAGATAATCTACCTATCTCCTTTTGTTAGGACATAAATAAAAATTTAAAAATTCCCTGTTAGTATCTAAATACCTACCTTTAGGTAATGACTAGATAAACTTGAGATGTGGGATGAGGAACAGGAACAAAGAGTTAGTTGATACTACGTTCCTTGGAAGGGACTTAAAAGATATTTTACGTGAGCCAGTGAGGCAGTGCTCATACAAGGTGAATGATGAAACTTTTGGTGATCAACAGGGCCTAGGTAGTAATTGGTCTAGTACGATACAAGGCAGTACCTAGGCATCTGCTCCGTTAGCTACCTAGATAGTTATTGTATTGCAGCCTAATTACGTAAATTCCCTATCAAAGAATGGAGAGGACCGAAAAAATATTTAAAAAAAAAATAAAAAAAAATAAAAATGAAAATAAAATAAAATAAAAGGAAAGAAATGAAGGGGAAAGGGTCATAAAAAGTAATGGCTTCAAAAATCTATGTACATACAAGGCTAGTAGATAGTCATTATATATTATCCTAAAGAACCGAAATCCTTAAATCTAGTCCCATACACCCACGGGGTTAGAGTCTAGCCTCATCTATCTCAACCCTTCCACGACACGGTCTTATTCCATCCCTCCGCCAATGCTCGTAAGAGGAGCACTTCTTCACTCTCCGGCGCCATACCGTTTGGCGCTGGAGGTCTTCAGTCAACATTTATAGGGAATGGGTACCCCTCGGTTATAGCTAACACCAGTAACTCTAGCTCAAAGTCCACCCGTCTCCCTGCTGCTTCATATCGCTTGGCCATCTCGCCCAAGCAGCATTCAACGCTAGGAGCTGCCTCCACCGCTTCCATAATCTTTCCCATCGCACATCCAATTTGTAATAGATTTTGTCAGGAGCAGGGTCAGTTTCATTCGCTCCTGCGGTGTTAAACATGGCAGAATTGAAAAACTGCCCGTCACCAAGCTCCAGAGGCAACACAAGGCAATTCTCTTGAAAGAAGGCACGGAATTCCGGGTGTCTCCAAGCCAGGTAGCCCGGTTTATATTTCTGGCTAAATGGCAGAAGTCGTGGCGGGTCAGCATCTAGTGGCATATCGTTATGAGCAATGGCTCCTCCCAGAGTGAGTCAAGATTTGTCGTACGGAAGCAGATCTTCTTGAAATCATCCAGCTGAATAGATGTATCAAGGTGAAAGGCCTGCTAGTGGTGTGTTTGTAACGTTCTTTTCCCCTTCCATGGCGCTATACCATAGATATCGCCCTTCTGGAAGCTAGTTGGTCGGGCGTAAAGGAAAGGCTGTGCAATAGATGAGAAATTCCGAAATTCACCAATGGTGGTTTTTTCCTTTTTTTTTTTTTTTTAAGAGTACAAAATGAGTACTTCTGAAACTTTATAGTCGGAAATAAGGGGAAAAAAAAAAAAGAGAGGTATGACTAGAACCTGAAAAGTATTTAAGTAGAATGCTCGACTGATTCTGGATGTTCAGATAGTGAATGCTTCAAATAGAAGCAAACATGAAGGGTGAAGAAGAGGCAAGGATAATGTTACTTAAGAAAATTATCAACCCGCAAGACATCTGCCGCCGACAAAGTTATATTCCAATAAAAAAAACCGGCCTGCGCTTAATTCTATCATATCCCAATTTTCACCCGAAAAAAAAAAGACAGTATATAATGATGTAAATAGGAGAAATTTGAGGGTTGAGAATGAGAACAAGAAAGAGAAAAGAGGAGGAATGGGGGTAATGTAGAAAGAGACGAGGAGGTTTTGGGGAAGGTGAAGAAGGTAGATAAGGAAACAAAAAAACATCCCCAAAATACGCTTAATTATTATGCATTCATCATAACTGCCCCTACATCGGGGTTAAGGGGTTCGGAGTTTGTCCCCTGATCGGATTGATTGGATTTACTAAGGATGAGCGTATTCTCAGACAGCGTCTCAATTAGCGAATTCGGTCGCCCGGCGACAGTGAACAAGACTTTAAGAAGTACGCTCTGGGTTTGATATCCATCGGGCATTTGCACAGTCTGATGTTTCGTGTGGGCCATCAAAGTTCTGACGAAAGACCGGATGTATATGTCGGTAGAGGAGTCTTGTAACTTATCCAGTCCATCAATAATGCAAACTAAAAGCGGAGGCGCGTAATATAGCAGCGTATCTATTAGTGATAATACTTCTTGCCAAGAGCTTAATGTGCCTTTCAAAGGGCTAAATCGTTCTGCTTTAAGGTTGGAGGAGGATGTCCCCGTTAATATAGGCGGAAGATAGTCAACCAATTGTCGAATCACGCTATAAACAAGCGCAATCAGACCTTGTTCAAAAAGGGTCATTCCATCCTTTTCGCGGGTTGGAAGGGAGCAGAAGTGTGAAATAACGGGCAATCTGACTTCACGAGCGAGGTTGGTGTAGGATGCGGATATGAGAGCGACTGGGCTAGGGAAGGCTGTAATTGGGGAGCCCCCAACAACGATGATCCGAGAACGTGGATCGAGAATCCATTGTCTCAAAGATTCTATCACGCTATCCTCTGCTATTACTTCAATATCGGTCTCAAAATCGCTGATTTGATCATCATTATCAAAGTAGTCTTGAAGGTGTGCGGATGCTGCCTGAAGTTCTAACCGATTATACTTGTGTTTGGGTCCCTCGAGCGTCTGTACCATGACAACGTCTAAGATAGGTCGTATTGTTAGTCATGTTTTGCTTTGGTCAAATGGAGGAACCATTTTTTGCCTACCTGGATCCTGAACTGTGTTTGTTGTCAGGCAGGCAATACCGCTGTTTTGTTGGCTAACAGGTCGCAACCGGCGACTTGCCAACTCAAACATTTGTAGAAGAAGCGCATCTCCTTTCTCCCTCATCTTTATCCTTTCTTCATCATCATACCATATTTCCCAAATAAGGCGTCTTATCCATGCATTTTGGGCAGCAGAGCGCCGGTCATTGTGCCGTTGCCCGATTTGACTAAGTCGTGCTTCCTCCCATTGGTGTAAGTGGGTATGTTGTATGATCGGCCTTTTCTGTTCATAGTCACTCTGATCCAGATCCATGGCATCTGTATCCCGGAGAGACTCTCTAGCGCTGCTTTGGATACTACATACGAGGCCCCGAAGGTCGAGGTACATGTCTTGATTGAGACTTTTCAACAATCGACACTTCAACCTCCTCACATACCAGTCCATCATTTCATTCAAGAGGAAAAATGTTAGATAATAAAAGGTTGCAAAGGACGGTGCCATGTCCTTGGTGGATAGTGATGATCTGCATTTCACTAACGAGGCGATGGTTATATTCAACTTGGTGAGGACTGTCATCACCCCTTCCATGATCCTTGGATAACTAGCGGAAGCCTAGAGAGGATGGTGAGATATTATATAATATCACGGGGTAATAGACTCAAACCTTACCTTAATGATTGATTGCAAGACGCTGTTAAAAAGAGACGAGTAGAATTGGCTATCAGGAAAGGTCGTAAATGCTGTGGCATGCGAATCAAGCGTAGAAAGAAAAGTCTCACAGAGACTCATCGAACGGCTGAATACACGTCTGTGTGGACTAGAAACCCAAACAGCCTGAACACCCTCCACAACCTCGAGAACATCTCGTGAAGTCTGTGGACGTTCTTGAAACTTTACTCGATCCTCTGAGGGAAGCTTCTCTTGGAATGTTTTCCACGATTGGACCAGTTCGTTGTACTCAATATCGAGAGTTGCAATTACAGGGTGCCTAGATAGTTAGGTAAGCAAGTGGGAAGGAAGAAGAGGCAAACGCGATCCACAGTTTCCTAGGGGTATTATGAGAGCCCAGTAAGGCTAGATGGAGAAGAATGTAGGCGCAGGGCAGCTTGGAGACCATGCCAATGAGGTTTAAATATCAAGAAGCAAAAGTAGGCTTACGAGGTGGGATGTCTCTTATCAAATCTCTTCTTCCAGAAATTGATAGCACACTGACCGTCATCCACGGCTGGTGACGGTGTTGAGATAGAGTTAACGGATTGAGGAGGCATATTTCAGGCCAGGGGTGAACTCCCTTCCGATGAATAGCGACAACACAGGACGAGCAGGAGAGTCTCGTCGACTGGCCCAATGCGACCATGTCAGGGGCCCTAAGGCTGATGGATTAAAAGTGCGTGTTTAAGACAGCGTCTGTTAGGCCCCTCAAATTTCAAAATGGAACGAGTGTTTTAGTAATGACCGATGCCTCTTTTCTTCCTTTTTTTTTTCTCCCGGTCTGTTTGCTCCCTGGAACTAATTCTTTATCTGATCGTGGTGTACATTTTGCTTCCTTCTGATTCCGCGGGAGGGCCCGCCTGGGATGAAGAAAGAGTTTTTCTTTTCCTTCTCTTTTGTCTTTTTTAATTTTTTACCCCTTGTTTTTTTTTATTTTTTTTTTTATATATTTGTGTAAGTCTTCGATCAAAAAAAGGGAGACTTATAAGGAAAGATTAGGTAATCTTTTGTCCCTTTGAATTAAAAAAAAAAGGGAGATGGTAAAAAGGAAATAAAAAATAAGGGAAAGAGGACGATATGATGGAAAAGGATCAGATAGAAGCAAATCACCAAAACCAAATGAATGCAGAATTTAAGTTAAGTATTGTAAGATATGGTTTCTAACCCCTGGAGTAGGAAGGGACGTTCGAAAGGAGAGACAGAGAGAGGGAAGAGTGGAGAGAAAGAGAGGTAAAAACTCATCCCCAGCAGAAAAAAAAAACTGGCTGAGTCGACAGTGGAAAGTACCATGTCAAGTCGCACCAGTAGGTATTGTGTGTTGATTTGCATTAATATTAGTAGGAGTATTATTACTAAAGTATTGTGAGTTTATTATTATTGTTGTTGTTATTATTACTTTTCTTGTATTTATTATTATTATTTATTTCTGGGCTTGATGGGCACAGGTGCGGTAGTTTTTCTTGTGATGTATATCCCTGGTCTTTGCTTTTTCAATTTGGGGTTGGAGCTTATTCGAATTTTACGGTTATTGCTCGTGTTGGTTTGGGTCAATTAACCTATTTACTGGCACCGTTTTCATCATAATTAAGGACCCTTTAAGAGTGTCATGCCCTCTTCCATCTCAATTCTTCCCTTTTTCCCCCCCGGCTCCAGTGGCTGTTTTATTATTTTGTGACCTTTCCTTTTTTTTTTGGGCTTTTTGCTTCGACCTCACTCCCTTAGGTCCATGAGAGCCTCGGCCTTGTTTGGTCAGAGTGAACTGACACCCTCAGCAGGGAAACCTGGGACGCCTCCCTGCCGGGTCAGACCAATCACACCTAGCCCTGACGTTCGGCTGGTGGGCACCGGGTGTTCGAGGCCTCGAATAGAAGCGGGGATACGCAGCTGGATATGAACGCCGCGACCTATGGGGATGAGGCTACTAATTTTGGCCTGACTGGTCTGGGCTGGCCACAGATGGTGGTGCGCTTTTATTTCTTGTCCCTCTGTTTATCTATTTTTTTTTTGTCCTGGAGTGCGGAATATCATTGCGAATACTTCCTTTCATGTTTTTTTTTCTCTCTTAGTCTAATTAATTATCTACATAATATTAGTTGAACACCAGGGATTTATAAAAGCTTTAAATATATCAATTCATCAAATTACAACTAATCTTGCAGTAAGCTATACTAATTAAACTTTTTTATACCCTTCAATCTCAATGTCTCAAATAGAGCAGCATACCGGGGTAGTTATAAGCATGCCGCGCATATTTTTTTTTAATTGTTGATCTATTTTGTTTTCCTTTTTCTTTTGGCCGTTCTTTTCTCCGAATATCGGTTCTTCTTTCTGGATAATCCTCGTCCAATTTGACTGGCCTATTTTGAGTTCTTCTAACCGACGTGATTCTCATACCTGGACCCTATTCCCCAGACGCCTGGCATCTGACACTGTCATCGGTCATCGCAAGAAAAGGCAAATGTGGTCATCTTCCCGACCTGAGAGTCTTAGATTAATCCGATAAACCAACCCAGCCTCATGCACGGACATCAATTCGCCTCGTCCCGAATTCTTGTATTTCCTTTTTCGGCAGCGTACTCCGTTTGATAAGCGTCTGATGCCTGGATATTCTCTAGTGGCTCGATTTCCCTTTCCTTTGCTTTTCTTTACTTCTCTCACCCCCCTCCCTCCACCTCCCTAATTCTCTGTCTCTCTCTCTCTCTCTCTCTCTCTTTTTTTTTTTCTTTTCTTTTCTTTTTTCTTCTTCTTAATTTAAAGTTATATCTTTTCTTTTTTCCCTTTGGGACTGGTTGAGTTCCATACCTAAGTAGGTACGTACACCCAACCCCCCCGGCCTTCCCCATGTCCCTTCCATGTGTCCTAAAACCTTGTCTTCAATCCTTCGTCAAGGTCCAACCTGTAAATCCAAGCTAATCATTAATTAGACATTTAGAGCTCATCCGATCAGAACTAGTTTAATGCACAATATATTAAATCCTAATTATTGTATGTATGCACTTAACATATGCAATATATCTTACATATAAATAACCACCTTCCTCTTCCCCACCCTCCGGATCACCCAAAAGAGCCACCATGTAGAGTCACTTTAAGTCTAAACACAGCTTGCTGGAGCTCATACCCAAACCCACATCCCTTAATTTCAGAGTGGCTCCAAAGTGGACACCCTTAAACACACGGACCAAGCGTTGCTTTCTCGGAACCCTCTCGGCCGGTCTAGACCCGACTCTGATCATCTGATGGAGCTCCCTCAGCTGCTCTCCTTGATTTCCATTGACTGAGAGAGTCTTGTAATATGCAAAAAGCAAGAATTAAGTCACTTATAGATAAGAAATCAAGGAGAAACTCTTTCAAGCTTCTATTATAAATACAATAAGGCCACTTGGGGGGAGGGGGGAGGAGATAATAAACAAAGGCTGTTTCTTCAAACAATAATCCCTTTTTCTTTTCTTTTTCTTTTTCTTTTTATTGTGTCCCTCTTTTCCCTTTCCTTCAGAGAGCAAGAAAAAAGAAAAGGAGAAATCACATAATAATACCACCTAAAGACTCTCTCAATTAGCCAATAGTCGAGGATTTAGCTAGATACTTGCTCAAATATCTCAAGTTCCCACTTGGTCTATCGAGGCACAAGGATAGAACTGGAATCCAGCCCCTTCCTTGACAGCCTACTTACTCCAGGGAAAACAACAACAACAACAACAACAACAACAACTATTGCCCCGAAGTGTGATCTTTAGATCCATACCATTATGAAGTAGATAAATAAGCAAAAGAGTGTTAACCCGTATATTAAGTCAAACTGTGAAATGGGTTCCCCACAAGGCAATCTCAATATTTTTCATATTTCGGCATCGATGATACCAAACACCAAAACATCGCACAGGTGAGGCAGTACAGCAGCATGTCCCCCCTTCCTTACTTCTTAATTAGTCCGAACTAGTCAAGATATTGAAAAAAGGGTGTACCTAGCTCCATACATACATTACAAAGGTGAAGGTATGCTCTCTTTCTCTCTCTCTCGTAAATTTGATGCATAGTTACTAAACAATACTATATAACACTATATGCTAGAATTGAAGCGCGCTGAGAAGTATTTTTTATCTCGTCTCATTTCTCCTCTTAGAAATAAACAATCTAGTATAGGACTATGGTTCTCCTCTAAGTTGGACATGGAGAGTAAATATATGTGATATGTGCTTTGAACTTTCTACCTAGGTAGGCAACCCAGGCTCCCACGTCATTAATACCCAAATCACCCCTTTGTGCCTGTGGTTCCTAGTCCTTTGTCATCCAGAACGTAACCACCTACTCCCAGTGGGAGGTATTCCGCATCTTCTCCAATTAATATCTATCTTCCATTTCCTGCCCTTTACCGCTATCATGTTTTCAGATGTTTAAACCTCAGAGTCTTGTCAAAGAGTCTTCTCGAAGCGCGATGGAAATAGTTCGCTACCTACAAAGACGGAGTGATGCCGGCCTCAGACCTAGAGAAAATGAAATTGGAGACGATCCCTCTGTATCTGGAAAGCAAGGTCTCTACATTGTCAGTTTCAAGCCAAGTTTTTGAGCCTTTAGTCACAAGGTTTCTCTTCTCCGTTCTTCCTTCTACCCTAGAGATAATCAAGAAGGATAGTCCGGAATTCTTGGGAATGATAGGCGCCGATATCCGTGCTACAGTATAAGAGCCCACGTCGTTTAAATGGACCCCGCGCTCTAGTATTGGGTAGTTCATTATCGTGCTCAGGAAACACATGAATTGTATCCCACCATAGAATGTTCCGAGCCCGCGGTGCGCTCTTGCAGAGCCTACTGGGTAGCCGTATGTCGAGTAAGTGAGACCTACCGGGGTAGGATTAGGGGAGAAAAAAATAATTAAGATTTAGTCTAATGTGGGTCGCACTCTCTGAGTGCTATTGCCTTCCAAAATGAACTTGAATTCAATAAAATCAAACACTTCATCGAGATGATATACGAAGATTCCTCTTGATGTTTACCTCCACATCCCCATGGTTATCTAGCATCGTACTTATGATGTTGTCAACGACTACTATTAGATGCCATATGAGCTGGTATACACCGCCAAGGAAATGAAAAGTTGTCTCTAACAGGGGTTTTTTGAAAGAGATCAACAGTAGCCTGTAATAATTGGGGTCACCTACAACCTGAACTGGACATTAAAATACAGTAACTAAAATGCTACGTATATCTCAACACTAGAGATTAGTCCTATCGTTTGTCCCTCCCTAGCACTGGCAACTACTTGGGGCTCATATTCAAGACCAAAAGAAGATGATCGTAGCGTGCAGTCATTGTATATTCGGCTTTGAGCGAAACGTAAGAGTGCCATTCGAGCTGTTCTGCCGTTGGCTGCTAGGCAAGTCAATCTGAATAAACCATCTAATGGCCAGTAGTAATGACTCTGATTCTAGACTTGCATTTTGGTAGAGGTGGACTGGTTGCTCTCTGGGTTTGAAAGTGAGTGATATTTCTAGAAAAGGATGTAACGTGAACAAGCATGGGTAGGAGGCAGTGAAGTTTTAATGGTATCTCTGCTATTAAGTACTGTAATCAAAGCCGAGTAAAAGGAAAAAGAGGTTTAGTAATTTTCTTATTAATAAGCTAACTCTTTAATTTACCTTCGAATATATATGTACTATAGATGTCGAGAACGTATTATCATAGATAAAAGTGATTAATAGAGAGATAAAGAAGATAACTACCTAGTAGGTTATTGATGAGCAATACGAGATTATAGAAATTTCATACTATCTACCAACTTATAAATATCTTATCCATAATACAGAAAAAGTTTGTTGTTGATTTGCTCGTCATATATAGAGTACACAAACAAGTTGGCCCCCCCCCCCCCCCACTTCAAGCACCTTCCTTTACCTACCTACTATGTAGCTTTAGTAGATATGATCTAGGACAGACCCCGGCGTTCGGACCCTTCTTACTTACATCCAATACCTGATAGGTATTACTAGGTAAGTATCAAGTATCAAGATAGACTCTAGTAGGTAGGTGGTTATGAATAGATTAATAGATACTTCAGCCAATGATGTTTGGTGAGAGTTGATAAAATCCCAGACCCAGTAGAGTAGCAGGCTATTGGAAATTCATCATACATGATACCTATATAGGGGGGCGGGGGCAAAGATAAAAAAGAAGAAATAAATAAGTAAAAAAGAAAGGAAGAAAAAATTTGTTATATCCACAACTATCATTGGTAAGAGGATGCGCCACAATTTGCTTCTAACATACAGAGTACGTAAGTACTGTAGACCCCCTATGTAGGTGGGTAAGTACCTACGAGTACCTGGTCAACCTATTTCCATCTTAGTTCTTTAGGTTTGGTTCGCAATTGGGGTGCAAAGGCAACCTTACCGGCACTCAATAAAATCATTGAAGCGACTCAACTACCTACTAACCCAGGGTAGGTACCTAGGTATCTCGCCCCTGGGATCTAATTGACGAACACAGGAAGACAGGAAGAATCACGATAAACGAAAGCTACTTGGACGAAAGCTACTTGGACGAAGGCTACTTGGACGAAGGCCGCATATAACTATATTTTTTTTTTCCCTGTATAATTTAAGCATGATCGTCTCTTTATTCCCCTATCTAGGGGATTTAATCCTATATTAGCCAAGCATGTAACTATGCGTATATATAAGTACTTAGGTATAAGATATCGATGATAATTGATAATTGATATTTCTCATCAGGACAAGAAATTTTGATATTCTCCAACAAATATAAGTACCAGATGTATAACTGCACCACACCATTTACTCAATGATTAGGCACCTACCTAGTACCCATCATAGTACCTAGATTCCACCCCAACATAGAGTTAGTAAGGTAGGCGCTACCTAGGAGAGATCTCGATCTGAAAAACTTTGTCATCGTTAGCCTACCTTTACTCCCAACTTTAACTCCTACATTACTTGATTTAAATATCGCTCAACAAGGTGGCGCGGCTAGCTAGATGCGAGATGAGCATCTGGTAGATATAGATCTTATTGCCTGAATAATAGTAACAATTTTGTCTTGTCTAATGTGTGTGTGTGCTTGACCCCCCCCCCCCCCCTTCCCCCTCCTTATACTTTCGAGCGGACTGGAATTGCTCATGGGCACCTTTTACCTTTATGTAAAAGGTATGCCGCGCTCCGATTTTTTAGAAGAGATGTTCGTCGAATGAGAAAAAGGAAATTGTTTGATACATATATGCGTACTAGATCGGAATACCACTAGTAGAAAACTAAGAGGTTATATATAACCTCTACAATACCCGAGTTTATAGTTGATTTTCAAAAAATGTTGCTCAAGAATGTTAACAGAACTTAGACAGGCAAGTTTCGCAACTTTCACGGGGCACAAAGGATGATCTGTGGCTGTATACGTATCTAGGGAGGAGGAAGATTCATTTTTATTTATTTTTCGCACATTGCTACCTTGGTATGTGTGTCTATGTATGGTGTTTTCTCTAAGTAGGAACACCAAAACCATGCTCTCCATTAATCTACAGAGTATGTAAGTAAGAGGTGTACGATTAACATTAAAAGTGCGATCCGATAATACTTGTTGGGAAATGGAAACTGCAAAGTCAAGTCACCTCCGGGGGGGGAGTGGAGAATTGCGATCCCAAACTTGGAAAACGAAGATCTATGTTGAACTGGAGTATCTTTTGCCCGAAGCGAGACCGCAAACTGTGGAGTGCGGGCATACGCATATGCAATTAGCATGGGCTATGGGAGATCTCTTTCTGTTTATTCCAATAGTAGAGTGGATATCAGTACCTACCATTAATTAGGTACATGCATGTACATACCAAGTGACCTCACTGCACCATCCAGGTATCTCCTTAAAAGGCTATCTAGGGTAAGAGTGATTGGCTTTGGGCTTTGGGGTTTTTTTTTGGTGCTGGCAATATAAAACAAAAAAAAAAAAGGAAAAAACTGAAAAGGCTCCTGAGTTTATTTTGCCCCTAGTACGGAGGACACTGTTGTTATTGTTTAAGGAGTTTAAAGGTTATTTCCAGCTCCTTACTTCATGGAATGTTTACTCGTATTCTTCCAGCCGCTGTGTGTGTGTTGACCCGGAACTCTGGAACTAGGTATCTCAGGAAAACATCTGAGCCCCAAGGCCGGATACGTGCATCTTAATAAAATTTCAACTTCACATGCCAGAAGAATGGGTTGAAGAAAATAGATCGGACAGCGGAGGTCAACGTGATAAGCATGTGTTCTCCGATTCCGGAGAGTTCCGCTTCCATGTGGAGTGGAGAGCTGGCCCAGCCAGAGATGGGGAGCGACTCGCTAGCTATCTACCAGGCATGTAACACCAAAATTGTTCAACCAAATTGAAAGGCAAAATTCGATCCAACAGACAACAACAATAATAATACGATCAGGATCTTAGGAGACGAATAAATGATAAGAGCATGGCGTACGATCGCGTGTCATCAAAAGAGATCGGCAGCCCTTTGATTGGGTGGGATCGAAAATCACTGGGGTCCCTCGAGAGCTGCCAAGTCAAATTAGGCATGACGGGGGAACACACAGTCGTCAAGCCCACGTTGGAAGGAATAAAGAGATGATGTGGCTCATAACCACCCAGGACTTGGTCCCCCTCCGAAGGAAAAAAAAATAAGAAAAGAAAAGATAAAATAAGAGTCATCCATCCACTGGGATCATTCCACCTGGTCCAGGCGGCATGATGATTTCATAATCATTGAAGGCGATGAGCAAGAATTAGCTTTAGTAGACAACTATTCTAGGTTTCCTTTAACGGCCGCATAGAGTGAGTTCCAGGGTTTTGTTCTTGATTATTATTCTTCCACTGTTGAGATGACCATGTGCTGTTTGTCTCTGAGTGGAGGTCGATTGCTTGAAAATCATTATTATGTGGAGAAAACCAGAGCAGTTAATGATGTAATGACTAAAATAATTGGCGGGAGATTTATTTCCATTTATTTTTAACTTATTTCTTAATGATTTTTTTTGTTTTGTTTTATTCATTACTTTTTTTCCTGTTTGGGTTGGGTTTCTATCTCAGAATTGATTATGTGATCCGATCTTTTTGCCTGTTTGAATTCAGAACAACTCGGTTGTTTGGTTTTTTTTTTTTTTTTTTTTTTTTGGGAGGGGAAAGGGAGAGCAGAATGGACGATCATCGGGGCTGCCTGTTGCCAGCTGGCCCCCCCCCGCACTTGTCCACGATTATTCGCCATCAATCGAATTGTTTGGTCCTCCACGGCTGGTTGCTTGCGAACCACGGGCCTCAGATGTGATGACTAGAGGTTGTTGCTTCAGGTAGAGTAATAATAGCAAGACATATGATCCGAATTTATTTTTTTTTTTATTTCTCATAGTGTAGGTAATACTGGTGAGATTCAGGCTCGAGTGGAATTATCCTATACAATTGTTTGGTAGATTTGAAAGAAATTAATAGTATGAATATTGATGCGGCGTATTGAACTCTTTTGTCCAGTAATTATCATCAATTTTTTGTCAGTTTCTTATCTTATCCCTGTATCGAAGCAACTTCTTCAGCAATTCCGAGTTTTAATTAATTATATTATTCTGATAAACGATAAAGATAGCCGCAAGAATATTTTATTATCATTGGTAATTATCATCATCTTCTTTTACGACCGAGCCGAAGGAAATCCAATTGATTCGTCCTGGAAGAATGTAATCAGTGTCAGAATAATACTGCTAACGAACACCCCTCCCCGTAACCATCAACTCCCCATCCATGGTCGCTTTCATCACGTATCCGTACCTTGATTCCCTCATCTGGACCCTTTCTGTGGCTCCAAATTTCTGATGTTTAATGTTCGCTAAATTTAATTTAATTGTTAGCTTCTACCCAGGTTGTTGGTCATAATGCTTCTTTCCTTCCTTTTTCTTACTACACCCACTACATCTTGAGTTTATTTCCCCCCTACCCCTCCCTCTCTTTCTCCTTTCAGAAATAATCACGAAACATAATCATCGCGATTAGCTTGACAGGACTCCTATTTCTTCCCTCCGGAACAACCGGGGATTGATCAATCCAATCCCGCCTCATCCCTCCCACCTCGTTTGAATTTAGCCCAGAGCCCTGCCCAGTGGCAGTGTCTATTCGGCGTCTGGCTGACATCCTTTATTTGTAAAACGCATTGGTCTCACTTTACGCCCATTATTGCTCAGCCATCATTACAGTGTGGATTTTGGAGCAAATCCTCCCGGTTTTCGAGCTGTCTCATTGTCTCACCTTTTCCACGCCTTTTTTTTAATCTCATCATCATTTTTTTTATTTTTTATTTTTATTTTTATTTTTATTTTTTTTTTTGATTTAATTTTATTTATTTTTCTTACTTTTTCGCCTTTTTTGTTTTTTCCAATAATCTGGTTCCTGCGATTGATCTGCTGAACTTTCAATCGTCCCCTTGGTTGCTTGCGTCTCCATAACCGCCAGTGATCGACTTGCCTTACACTGCATTGGGTGATATCAGGAAACGTCTGGGCATGTCTTGGGCGCTTTCCTGATTGATTACATCTTAGTTTTCTTTCTCTTTGTTTTTCTTTTCTTTTTCTTTTGCCAGCCTGTGTGATCTCTGACCTAATGATCTGCCGTGATCCTCCATACCCTCCTCCGACAGCTCCGTAAGCCTCGTAACCGTGGGGAAATTCCACCTCATCCGGGTGGTTCTGTTCATCCATGGGGCGCCTTCAAAACCATCTCCTTTCCATGCTCTTACCCCCCCTTCTTCTCCGCTCTTTTCCTTTTCCTTTTTTTCTCCTTCTTTTCACCCTCTTATCCCCGGTGCAGGTAGTAGGATTGACGGTACAACCATCAAATAGTTCTGCAGATTTATCGTGGTCGGGATCTTTGAGATTTCTTCTCCAGAGCTCCCAAATACCCCTACCTCGGCCTATACCACTTGCGCCGTTGAGCCGGTCTTGGGTCCAGCAAACCGAATTTGCGGTTAGTAAAGCTTCCTGCATTATGATCAACCAAGGACAATAAACGTCTAGTGTTTCATATATATGTGTATTACTTTATAAATTACTGATTAGGCCATAGAATCTAAACATTACTGGGACTCTAATCCATGTGGATGCGTCAAATTCTCTACTTCTACAAACAAGTGACATCGCCTTCATCAGCTGCGACGCTTCTGCTTACCCCGGAAATTTGGATGCAAGCGCGACGGTCAACAACGTCTTGACAGCGCAACAGAAACCGTCTGCAGTTCTTCTGTATAGTACGGTAGCCTCCCACTGTAATTATACGGATGTCGGGACGAGCGACTCCCAAAAGCTTTTTACATTATTGAGCGCAGATACTGCGACCTATCTTAGCACAGGCCTCAACTCAGCGAATTCGAACGGTTCATCCTATATCACAGCCAATATGACTTCTGTCCCCCGACAAAGCACTATGGGTACCACTAACCCAGATGCCTCACAGGGCAGTCCAGTCAATAGTCCTAACACCGGTATGTTTCGAGTGATCATAAGATTTGTCTCCCGACTAACGACTGTAGTAGCCATGATCATCCTGTACACTATTACCGGTATAATTACTGCGCTCTTCCTTACAATTATCATTACCGGAGCTGTCCGTGCCCACCGTCATCCGGAGCGTTACGGGCCGCGGCAACGACCTGGGCGTCCACGTCAGAGTCGGGCCAGGGGAATAGCAAGGGCGATGTTGGAGACTATTCCTATTGTCAAATTCGGAGATGATGAAGATGGCAAGCATGAGAATGACAAAGGAGATATTGAGATGTCCATGGCATCGGAAATTCCAGTCACTCAGACGTCGGAAGACCAGCATCCCCCAATGGCAACTGGCGGAACTACTGCTCCTGATGAGACACAACAGGACCCTGCTAATGCTACAGCTGAGACAAACCAAGGGCGGCAATCTCCTCCCGCTAGGGCTGAGAGTCCTGCGGAGCATCCTAACTTCTCCTGTCCTATTTGTACCGATGATTTTGTCAAGGGGCAGGATTTGCGAGTCCTCCCTTGTAACCATCAATTTCACCCAGACTGTATCGACCCTTGGTTAGTGAATGTTTCAGGCACCTGCCCTCTGTGGTATGTTCAGAGTACCCTTCAGCGTTGCTCCTTGCAGAGATTGCTAGTTCCTTGTTAACTCCCTTTTAAATAGTCGCATTGATCTAAATCCTCCTCCACCGGAGCCCGAGAATGAGGAAGAGACTGAAGGTCAAACACCGCAAGATGAAAGGAATGACCGGCCAACGGAAGGAGCTTCTCGCCACCGCCGGATCAGCACATATTTGCACAGCACCTTGAACGCCCGTCGAATGCGTGATGCTAGCGTTGAGGAGCGGTTAGCAGCCCTTCGGAGTGTGCGCGAAAATGCCAGCAGTAATCCAGGCGAAAACTCTTCGGAGACAGATGAACATCGACGACGACATAGTCGATTATCCATACGACTTCGCGAACGGTTTCGAATTCGCACACGGGCTCATGGGGATGAGACCTCTCACGAGGAAGGTTCTTCATGATTGGAATTGTGGAACACGGAGATTCCGTAAGGAGTCAACGTCGTTTTACTTCCGCTCCTTTTTTTTTTGTTCCTTTATTTTTTTACCCCCTTTGGAGTTTGATTTGATGTTCTATGGGCACATATCTCTCCCTTGATATCCTCCCTTGATGATAGGACGAATATGGGTCAGGAGTTGGGTGTGTTCTTTTTTTTTTTTTTAATTATCATGATGTATCTCATGGCGGATATACGGCGTTAGGAGAATTGGAAACTATGATTTGTGGGAAAAGACAGGATGGGATGGGACTTTTTATTGTTTGTTTATTGTATATGTCTCTCACTTTTCTACGATATATGATTTTGATGAGGCCGGACGGTGTGTACATATGGGAAAGGCTATCACTGCTTAGACGGAATTTGGAGCCCAAATTGGAGTTCTTTTTTTATTGTTTGCTTCTCTTCTTTTTCTCTGATCGTCGTCATTACTACGGGAGGGGGCGTTTTGCGTGAGGGGAAAAGTCTCCGACACTACCACCTTCGGTAAATCCCCCATGGGGTAACTGAGTGACACACAGTAGGAATATACGTATTACTAGTAGTTACTAGGTAGGAGTTCTGGTCCAGACTCCAGATTGTTCTAGAAAATATTAAAATATTTGTAACCCCAATGCCAAGGCGCTAATCGTAGGATGGTCAACGTGGGTTGGTTGTATTTCTTTTACCAGCTTCAGAGGGTGATCATAAACGATCATCGATCCAGGATAGAACTGTGTCAGCGGGTAGTTTGGGTAGGATAGATAGCTAGGCGTACATATTGACGTAAATTGAGTTTGCCTGTGTGAGGTTATTTTTCGGAGGAGTTTTGGCTAATCTGATTGAATAGATAGTAGTCGGTAGCTAATGGAGTACTTATACATTTAGGTGCCTAGATAGGTATGTACTCCATATTAGAAAGGGGGGTAGCGGCCAGGGAAAGCAAGTTTCCCTGGTATCTCACAACGTCGTTATCTGCGGGGAGGGAATTTGACCAAAAAACATTTGAGGGAAGTCACCACTGCTGAGGGGAGAGAAATCAATAACTTGGGGTGAGGGGGTAAGGGACTACCGAATCTACCCAGACTCCAGAAGTTCCCCTCGGATAATTAACCCCCATCGGAGTAATGGTCATAGGTGATAATATGGATAATCTACAGTACCTCTGGAATAATAATGCCTAATAGTGACTACTAGCTAGTACCGGGGGAATGATATTCAGGAACCCGGGACGATGTCCGGATCCTCCGAGAAGGGAATTTCTACACAGACACAGTCTCGGCCCATCGGATGAAGTCCGTCGCCCGGATAATTCTCGCTGTTTGTACGAGTCGTAGCTTAATGTATTAAATGAGTACCTATTATTTCTATTTACCGGAGGGCTGTGCAGGGGGCTCATGGATGACTAACTACTAGTTACGTACTTGGGTAACTTTGTAGTTATTATTATTATTCTGGAAGTAGATTTGCTTCTCTAAGGCGTTTTTATTATCAAAAAAAAAATAAAAAAGGTACTACATGTAATACTAACGTGGGCACTAACGTGGGAGGGTTAACCGTTCTGTCTCGGTTCGGCGATCTGGAGTTATTTTTACGTTTTCTTCCTGAGATGGAGAAGCCAGCTGACAGTTGTAAGTAGGAGCCATTATTATTATTATTATTATTGAACAATTGTGCATTATTATTCCCGGTAGGGTAGTAGGCATTATTACTTAGGTATTATTAGTATAATTATTTTATTATTATTTTTTTATTAACAACGGCAGCGGGTCTTGGTGATGACTTTTACGACCGAGGTGGTTGGCCTATTGTGCCGTGTACTATTAGTTACCTACTTGATACAGAGCTATAACCAGTATGACCCTATCAACGAAAGGTTTAGATTGTCAGCTTCAAACGGCTATCTCCTGTCTCCCTAGATTTCGTAGTTCCTAATTCCTTCTTCTTATTATTTTCACTATTGAGACTTTTAGAACCGGATGTAGGTAGAGATTGACGGTGTGGGACGATATGACAGGTATGTTTTTATCACCTGATTATTTGATTCAAATCACGCAAGGCTAGAATCGGGACTTATTAATTTTATTTTATTTTTTTTTTTTCCCTCCCCGCATCTGCAAGCAACCCGATCGCTCAGACTCTACGAAAGCCTCTAATTGGAATGTTCCAGCTCTGCAAAAACAGAAAAAAGTAAGGGGGTAAAATTGTATCTTGTTTGTCAAAGTCAGGAACTTTCAATAAGTAAAAAATATATCTACAATACTAATAATCAGAAGCTGAAGAAATCTATCAACAATTCAAAAGAAGATAAACATAATTCAAAAATAACCAAAAAACATGTGAATGTCGTCATATCTCTCTGATCATCGGGACTGTGAACATCCTCGGTACAAGCAAAGCTCCATGAGGCCTTTTTTTAAGCTTCCTCTGGGATGTAGCGAGACTTTTGAGGTATTTAAAGTAGATGCAGCTATAACTTTACCTGATACCGTTAACTTCTTTTTTCTTTTTTGTTTGTCAAATTGCAAAATCCTTCTCTTCCTTTCGTGTATTTTATTAGGTTGTATTTGTTAAACACATTCAAGCATCCAGACCAACCAACGCCGGTGAACGCAAGCAGCAACTCGTTTTGGGTGGTGTGACTCGACGCGCAGTATTCAACCGATCAAGACAGGAATCCTTTTTCATTCACCATGTCGCCCCCTCAATCCTCCTTTTCTTCCTCTTCCTCTTCCTCAACTTCCATCGCTCAAGCTCGTCTCGCATCGCTCTCCTCACAAATCATGGGTTCCTCCAGTCCCTCCGTTTTCTCAACCTCAGTCGTCCCTGCTGCCCCCGAAGATCCTCTCTTTGGTCTGGCCCAGGCTTATCGTCAAGATCCATCCGAGAAGAAGGTTGATTTGGTCATTGGAGCTTATCGCGACAACAATTCCAAACCCTGGGTGCTCCCAGTTGTCAAAAAGGTTGGTTTTGTTGCCTCTGCTGTTGTGTGCTTCAGATAAGACCCAGATATCTAACCTTCCATGTTGGGTTTTTTTTTTTTAGGCAGATGAGCTCATTCGAAATGACCCCAATCTCAACCACGAGTACCTTCCAATCAAGGGTCTTCTTGAATATACCACTGCAGCCCAGAAGCTCATGATCGGTGCAGATAGCCCCGCCATTCGCGAAAACCGAGTATGTTTCTCATTTCGTCCTCCCTCACCTGCAGCCAGTTGCGTCTTATTTCCTTTTTTTTTTTTTTTTTTTTTTTTTCCTCCTGTTACCCCACGTCGTCATACCGCATCCATCCCTGTTTCCGTTGTTTCCCGAACTAACCTCCGCCATTTGTTTTTTAATAGGTCTGTACTTTCCAGACCATCTCCGGGACAGGTGCTGTGCATCTGGGTGCCCTCTTCCTTGCCAAATTCCACCCCCACCGACCAAGCCTCTATCTCTCCAGCCCAACTTGGGCCAATCATCACCAGATTTTCACCAATGTTGGCTTCACTCTCGCCAACTACCCTTACTTCTCCGCCAAAACTAAGGGTCTCGACTTCGATGGCATGCTCAGCACCCTGCGTACTGCTCCACCAGGTTCCATCATCCTTCTGCATGCTTGCGCTCACAACCCCACTGGCGTCGACCTGACCCAAGACCAATGGAAGGAGGTTGCCGTCGTCATGCGCGACCGCAACCACTTCCCTTTCTTCGATTGTGCCTATCAAGGTTTCGCCTCGGGTGATCTTGCTCGTGATGCCTGGGCCGTCCGTTACTTTGTCGACCAGGGCTTCGAACTCTGTATCGCTCAATCCTTCGCCAAGAACTTTGGTCTGTATGGTGAACGCACTGGTGCTTTCCACTTTGTCTCCGCGCCGGGCCCAGAAGGCCCCAAGGCCTCCGCCAATGTCGCCTCTCAGCTCGCCATCCTGCAGCGTTCCGAGATCTCAAATCCTCCAGCCTATGGCGCCCGTATCGCAAGTCGCATCTTAAATGACCCCGTCCTCTTCACCCAGTGGGAGGAGGATCTTCGCACCATGAGTGGTCGTATCGCTGAGATGCGCAAGGGTCTGCGGGAGCGCCTAGAGTCTCGTGGTACCCCGGGCACCTGGGAACACATCACGAATCAAATCGGTATGTTCAGCTTCACAGGGTTGTCGGAAGCCCAAGTCAAGTCGTTACGGGACAAATGGCATGTGTACATGGTAAGTTGTCATTGCTTCTTCCCCCCCCCTTTTATGTTTATATTATTATATAACCCTTACCTCCGATTTTCGGATGATCCTTCGGCATTTCCCATCGGAGATCATCCCATCCAATTTGAACTAATCGATTTCATGCATATGCTAACCTTTTTTTTTTTGCCCTCAATTAGACTAAGAATGGCCGAATCTCAATGGCTGGTCTCAACACAAATAACCTCGACTACTTTGCTGAAGCTGTTGACAGTGTCGTCCGGGAGACATCTTAATTCTATTTTTACTGTTTCTTCGTTTTTTTTGTCTTGGTTGTTTTTTTCATGTCCCTACTCATCTTTCGGCCTTTCTTTTTCTTTTCTTTTCTTTTTCCTTTTTTTTTTTGCTCATTATAATTTTCCCTTCTTCGTTATGATTACAGCGCTGGACCTGTAATCTCATAAAATACCTCTCTATATTCCCTCACCCCTAAAAAAAGGAAATAGATCATTCATAAATGGGGTTTTATTATATGCTTTGTCTTGTCTATTCTTTGACTAAAATGTAGAATTATATTTTGTAACTACTTGCACTGTATATGTGAGCAAGCACACTAAATATAAACTTCAGAAAAGGACAATTCAAAAAGGAAAAAGAGGAATGGAACAAAGAAAGGCTTTAAAAAACCAAATCCCAAACAACCAACCATGTGCATAAGCCTACTGTACCCCAGAACACCGCTTGCGCAGCACTCCTCCGCTCCGTTGCACGTTTTAACTCCTTGTTACCTCGTCCAATATTTGTTTCTGTATTCGCGGCATCGGAGACCAATTGGGTAATGTATTCTTCCTGCGTGGAGAGATGGGAAACAAGGGTTTGCTGGAGGGAGGAGATTTCAAGGAGTGATTTCTCAGCATTCCTATGTTCATTTTTCATTAGTTTTTTTATTTTTGTTCCTTCCCTTCTTTTTCTAGAGGGATGACAATGAGTGTTGTCATAACAGATTTGATAAGGAGGGGGAGAGAGGGGGGTATTAAGGAACATACTGCACTTTACTCAATGTGTCCTCGTAATATTTGATCATCGAGTCATTTTCCTCTGCAAATAACTGTAATTGTTCGGGGGTCAATTCACTCTCTATGGCAGCGACTTCTGCCTCATCTATTTTGTCTCCAGTCGCGGAAAAAAAGGGGACGGAAGATGACGACGGAGAAGGCGATGGTAGTGGTGGCTGCCCAAGAGTGTCCGTCGTGGCCATCCTCGCCCCTAATCCCGCATTACCTGTGACCGAAAGACTCTCCCCCCTTCTTCGTCCGCGATTCTCATTTGGAAGAGTCGTTGTCATTGTCATTGTCATCGGAGATGTAGCGGCAGCAGTCGAAGACTTATAGAGTACACTTTTTTCCTTCTCCCTTGCACGCTCGATTCTCCTCTCAACCATATCCCTCTGCACTTCCACGACGCCTTCTAGCCGTCTCCGAAGGAACCAGAGCACGCTCTCCCGGACGCTTTTCAGCATTTTCCCCTGTGCCTCATCTGCGAGCTGTTCGGCGGATTTGTTCCGGTTGTCATATTCTTCATCCTGATCTGATGGGCTGGAGAGGGCGGACGCGCCCCCCGCCCATCGGAATAGAAGCTTGGTTGCAGCTGCGCTGGGTCGACCGTATTTCCGGTCAAGGAGGGAGATGTGAGTTTCCTGGCGGAGGGTTTCGGCCGCGGAGAGGTTCATGATTGAGGTGCTGAGGTTGTGAAGAAGGGTCGAGGTTGATGTGTCAATTTTGTCGCGGTCGGGATTGGTGAGGTGTTTGAGGGGTTGTTGGTGATTCTGTGTCCTCGTCTTGTTTGTTTTGGTTGTTGGGGTTTGGGCTGACGTTGTAGTTGTAATTGAGAGGTATGAAGGACGGATGGTGTGAAGATACTGGAGGAGAGATGTTATGTGAGAATTCTGTTATTTTGTTAGATGTATATGCAGGCGTAATTTTAGGAGGATGATCATTAATACAATTCGGTAGGCTTCTTTGAGGAATTCATCGGCGGTTTCAGTAGATAGAGGTCGTGGACAAGTTGAAATATTTGGTTGCTTCCTCTGAAGGAGCTCATTGACTGTGGTGGTGAGATCGCTCATGATGTATTATTCATTGAAGGTGGTGAATTGAGGTGGGGAGAGATGTTGGTGGAGTAAATATTAATTGATGAGCTGGAGGTTTAGATATGACGCTGATCCCGTGATCTGGGTGCCCTACAAACTAGGTAAAATATATACAAAGAAAAAGGAAAAAAACCAACTATATTACTGGGTGCGTCGTTACACATATTGCGTCCAAACTGCAATGCTCTCAAGTCCAATTGCATGTAGTTCATATATCATCAAATTAATAGGGGGTATAAGTATATACAAAATCACGGGGTATAAATAAACTATTGCACTCATCAAATCATCTTACGCTCAATCCAAATCTATTGTCCGAGTTAGTAAATATATGCATTGAAGACAGAATCAAAAGAAATTAAACGTACCTCCATCTTTCCCATGTCACTGCCCTCGCGTCCTGCAATTTCTTTGGACGCATTCAGTAACAGATCCAAGTCTTCCTGATCTACCATTGTGATCATGTCACCTTCATCCTGCATTTTAATTTTCAGCGCAACTTGAAGCCCAAACTTCTCTCGGATCCGAGACTCGAATTCTGCAAAATCTATGGTCGGACCGATGATGATATATCGTGTATCTTCGGATGAGTGAACCTTCACGCGGAACTTGCGTACTACCGGCTTGCGAGAATGCCCTCGTCGTGCACCCCGATTAGGTGATGCTTGCTGTTGTGCACGCATGATCTCAAATTCTCTTGTCGGACTGCTGTCTTCGTCACAGCAATCGCTACCATACTCGTCCTGCTCATCAATGAACTTCTCCTGCTGGAATGGCCGTCCACCGTTGGCCATAGTCATAGCTCGAACTTCCCCATAAGCGCGAGCTGTTTCTTCAGAATAGCCGTTTACTGGGCCTCCAAAACTTGTGTCACTTCCCCCCCTTCGATGACCAAAGCTCTGGGAAAATCCTGGTCGATCCCCGGGTGCCCCACGCATCTGCTGTCGAGGCGGTGGGCCACGAGGTTCCGAGGCTGTACGTGTTGTTCCAATCCTTGGCTTTTCTAGAGCAGAGAGGTCTGTTGTACTCCGTCCGGGGTATTGAGCACCAGGTCGATCGAGATCCAGTCGCGGAGGACGGCCGCCTCGGGTGGCCCCCGGTCCAGGTCGGGCAGTGCCTCCCACGCTGCTTGATGAACTTGTCAGACTCGCTTTGTCGGCGTCTGGTGGTGGGGTTGGTGGGAATAGATTCCGGTTCAGTGGAGGCTCCGACTGCTGACGGCTGCGGCTGCTCATGTTCTTATGGACATAATGAGATGTTGCAAACGGTACGTCGCCGTTCGTCCTGTTCTGAGACATCTCAACTGGCTGGCTGAGTCTATTGGCAGCGACAACTCGTGATTTGCCAAGGTAGTCTTTCGTTTTGAGGTTCTTCACTTTTGCGTCATTGGGCCGGTAAATAACACCTACAGGGATGGAAAACACGGTGTAGCCCTGTTGGAGTCAGTTTCTCTCACATAAGTATCCAAGAAAGGTAGCCTAATTGCGCACCTCCGCTTTCTCCTTAATTGCATCATTGATGACATCGTGATCTGGAGTCACTTTTTCTAATGCAGCATACCCGAGATCCTGCATTCCAGGGTCTGTTTGTTGAAGGTAGATATAGCACAGACCGCGATTGAACAGAACTTCACAAGAGTATAGCCGGAACTTGAGCCCAAGCTGCTCGTAGTCGATGGAGGTGTTTCCTCGAAGATACAGGAGAGTATCATTGAAGTTGGCCAATGCCTCTTCAAAATCACCTAGAAGGAAGTTGGATACCCCCTCCTGGAAGTACGCAATGGCGAGATATTGATCCAAGCTGACAGCGCTCTGGTAGCATTGAACCTAATGATCGTCAACATGGATTCATATTTATTTATCAACGTGGAAGAGGAAAATTCAACCATACAGCTTTTTCATGCTCGCCCAGAGTGGCATAGATCACACCGCAATTGAAGAGAATCTTGGATGTATCGGCAATGCTAGAAAAGGCGCGCAAGGCGAGGTCATACTCCTGTTTATCAAAATGGTCTAGGGCCTGTACCCAGGTCTCGATTTCCTGTGTTCTCTTGTCAATGCCCCAGCCATATGGATGTCGTCGGGGGGGGATTGGCGGTCTCATACTTGCTTGAGTGACATTGCTGTCCTACCGTAATGGCACCGGCCGGGTCTTATGTATAATTACTGAGTATAATGCTGACACCGGGTTGGCGCTGACGGGGGTATGGCCAACTGGCAAATATTGATTGCCTGGCGGCTTTCTCGGGATGCACACACCACGATATATGTATGCGAGAGTTATTGAGCAGGGGTCTGACGGGGGGTGGATTGGGTGATATATAGTAGTGGGCCAAGGGGGTTTAGCTAAATAGCACGAGAGGACAAGGTGATGAATATTAATTCCCTGGCGCTGATACTTGTTGGGCAGGGAACCCAATGGGCAGATAGATTTCCCGCAATCAAGCCAGCGACGGGGGAGGGGAGTATGCGCCAAAACCGAAGGAGTTTTAGTCTCTGTTGGGTGGGGAGATAGATCGGATATATATTTAGATCCCAATTTAAGAGTACCAGCCACTCAATGATTGGGCATGTAGAGCGAGGTGACGAGAAAGATGAGGCGGGATGGTAAAGGGGAGTTATCGGGGAGTTTTTATTTATTTCTTTTATTTCTTAAGAGTTTGGGTCCCGCTGCAAGACCCTTGTTTGTATGTAGTTTTTATTTCTTTCGAACCGTTAGGCTCCTGAGAAACTGTGTGGAAATATTATACTGGCGCTGAAAAGGGAGGAGGGGGAAGGGAAATTTTACGAAGCGCAAGAATGGAAAAAAGAAATGAAAAAAAAAGGTTAAAAACCAACCATCCAAGAAGTCAGTTGAGGAACTGGATCCGAAAAACAGAAAAAGATAAAAATAAAAAGGAGGTGTGGGATTAGCGTGCAGCTAGGATGCAGCAGCATGGATCTCAACAACAACAGGTGGTTGATGGGAAAGATGGACTGACTGACAAGAGGGGAAGAGAACTAGTAATTTACTTACTCCTAACCCTCACGAAAAGTCAACTCATTTCTCCCCCGAAAGAGACAGAGGAGGAGGGGTCAGGGAGGGATGAAATAACCGCCCAGATTTCGACTAAGCTCTCGGCCTTATCCAGTCACTGGTCCGGGCGGAGAGGAGGAAAAACCAGACGGCGATGCTGAGTGCATGACTGGTCTATCGCTTGCAGGATGAAAGCCTGAATGATCTTTCTTGCCGTCCATGAAGAAGCTCAGCAAATGGGAAAGGGGGGTCTGGGGCAGGGAGATGGCTTGGAAGGACGATGATTTGAGGATGCAGGGGGAAAGTTATCACAGTGCAGGATCCGTCAATTGGGTAATTTCTTCTCTTTCCTCTGTGATTTTCTCTTCGTCTTTTCCTTTTTTTTTTTTTTTTAGATTTAATTTATATCGATTGGCTTGATAATGCTCAAAAAGTCTGGATGAATCTTTTTTTTTGTCGAATGAGGATGATGCAGCATTGTTGGATGGATGAAAGGAAGAAAAACCACCAACATGAATGTGATTGATTTCTGGTTCTCATTCAAAAAGGCCCGTCCCGAGCGGGGTCTCCCAGTCGGCCGTTCCTCGCTATCCATCCTATCACAGCCAGAGCAAAGCATACGCATGTCATACAGGATAATTAACTCTGTCTGACCTAGAGTCCTGACGGGATTGATAAAGGGGAGGAGATAATGTCAACATTTGGATGAGGCAATCTCAGGATAGTAGTCAAAGTCTCCAAATTTAGACTTTCTAGCGTCCCCGCCACGGCGCTTCTGCTCGATCTCCTTGAGGCTCACAGATATTATAGCTCCATTCCTTCTTCACGCTCCCTTGAATACTCGCATCTGATTGATGCGCACAGGAAATCCTGGATCGGATCACATCCATGATTCATGGCGGTTAGACCCTGTGACTCGTTAGGAGGGGGGAAACAAGACGCTGAGGACTGCGAAAAAAAAAAAAAAAAAAGAAAAAAAAAAGAGAGAGACCCAGAGTTAGTTACTATCCTCTGGGGGTTTGGCCTCTTCCTGTTTCGCGTCTTGCTTTCCCCACTTGGTCTCTTTTTGGGTTGATATCGTGTCTCTGGAGTACAGACGTGACTTGCATGAGTTACAGCTCTCCTGCATTCGACCAGGTCATGTGAGCTGATCTAGAAAATGTTCTATCCAGATATGACGTGACTCGGGAGTTCGGGTCACCGAGTTCATGGAAGAAGCTGGGAATCAATTTCTTGAACAATCCTTATCTTTTCTTTCCCCTTTCGTCTCATCTGCTTTTGGCTCTATGGCCCAGTACAACTTAGAAGACAACATGCTCGTTGACATCATTCAAGGGAGGTATCATCATGTCAAAATACATCTCTCAAACGCAAGGCTGAAGCCCCTTTATTTCTCAGCCACACGCCTAACATGCACTCGTTAAACCATATCAAACCATTCCCTGCGCCACCTGTTCCTGACGCTCCTGCCACACATTCTTACCAGAACAAGAACACACGATCTTATCATTGTCCCAAACTCCGGCGCTTCGAGCAATCACACCAACTAACGTGTCGGGATCATTTCGTCGAAACGGCCCTTCCTTATCCTTGGATACCACCATACTTCGTCCGATCGTTTCCCAAATTGCTACTGGCCGATCTAAGAAGACGTTCCCTCGTCCCTTTGCATCCACTTCTACAGTCCCGAAGACACCGCGCGGCTCCTCTTTGGGCACGTCGGCACCCAACACTTTCGTCTTCAGTGATTCCCAAACGCCTCCAGTAGACTCTGCGCCCCGAGAGATATCTCCTGCTTCTCGTATTGTTGCCCAGTACTTTCCCGGCGCTAAGCCATTGATAGTGAGGTCCACCAAGGTCATGTTGGATGCCACCTGAACCATGCGAGCTAAACCGCGGATCTTATTGGATACTGTGTCTGAGTGCGTCTCTAGGATGCAGACGGCGGAACCTGCTCGAATTATCACATTTCCGACGTGATTAGCCTCACTTAGAATACTCTAACCAAAAACCAAATCAACACAGTTTTAAAGAGAGAGTAACGAGGAACCGCACATACTATTGGATGTACCGCTGCCACGTAGAATTGCATCACGACCCGTATCTTGAATAGCTGAAACGATGGAGCTTGGCGGCGCGGTGCCTTCGATAAATACTAGTTGATCCTTAAGACTGGCGTCAACCTTTTTAATTCCTGCATAAAATGCGTTGGGCGTTGGTTAGCCCATGAGTGGCTCAAAATATAGTTTGGAGAAATGAGTACCATCAATGCTGGTCAATGCCTGAGTGATATCCTTTATGCAGCCCTCGCAGCTCATTGGGACTGCAAACGTTGTCTACTCCGGAATTGCGTTGTTAGCCATCGGGAGGCTTGTATAAGTATAACAGATGACGGAACAACATACTTGAAATGGCTCAATCATGGTGGTAATGACAGGTACAACCTGTTTCTTCGCGGCCCAAGTTTATATACAAATGCAAATACACCAGAAAAGTAGTAACAATAAATAAACTGTAATCGAGTCACAAGAAGTTGAAAGAAAGAACTTCCAGGAACCCCTCGTGGCGGGCCCAGGGTGGGGAGGATTTGAAATCCAGGTCTGCTTCCCCAAACAGGCTTAGCCTTGGGAATCCCCCGGTTCAATGCCGATAGCGTCATCCTCTCCAATCCCAGCCCGACTGGCGACATTTTTTTTTTCTTTTATTCTATTTGACGTTCATCTTACACAACAAGGTAACGTGGGATTATAACCTTATAATTACACTAATCCCATCTTGCCATGTCTACTGCAAAGTCAAGATGGGCTGACGATGACCCGGAGGCTGATGCCCTTATTGCCCAACGCAAACGCGAGAAGGAAGAGAGACGACGTGCTAAAGCTGAAAAGCAACGTCGCCTAGAGGAAGCAGCAGCGGCAGCGGCAGCAACGCCGGAAGAAAGGACTCGAGAATCTCTTGCGACCCAGAATCAGTCCGGGGACCCCCCGAATGGCGACGCCGGAGCCCCCCCTAAGAAACGTCGCAGACTCTCTAATGAGCATTATCATCAACAACAACAACAACAATCTACCACACCCCAGCCCGATCAGCAACCGCAGGACGCGAAGACACAGCTATCAAAATCAAATATTCTCCAATTCCCAGTGCAGGAATGGAGTCCATGTCGCCATGTGGACAATTTTGAGCGGTTAAATCATATTGAAGAAGGCTCGTACGGATGGGTCAGCCGCGCTAGGGAAATAACAACGGGCGAGGTGGTCGCTCTGAAAAAGCTTAAGATGGAGAACTCTCCAGACGGATTCCCCGTTACTGGACTGCGGGAGATCCAGACTCTTTTGGAAGCCCGCCATAATCATGTTGTCTACCTACGTGAAGTCGTCATGGGTAATAAAATGGACGAGTAAGCTTCTTTTCTTCTCCCGTTTTTGATTTTCTCCATACCTTTATCAATAATGCGCATGATTTTACTTCCCCCCTCTGAAAAGTTCCAGATACAGAGAATGACTGACAATCCGGGGTTCCGGGGGCATTTCCTTGCTTCCCTCTTATAATATAAATGAAATTAATAGGGTCTACCTCGTCATGGATTTTGTCGAACACGATCTCAAAACTCTCCTCGACGACATGCGCGAACCATTTTTACCCTCTGAGGTTAAAACGCTTTTATCTCAAGTGCTATCTGGACTAGACTTCCTTCACTCCCAATGGATTATGCACCGGGACCTGAAGACATCGAACCTACTCATGAACAACCGCGGCGAGATCAAGATTGCCGACTTTGGCATGGCTAGGTACTACGGCGATCCCCCGCCCAAATTGACCCAGCTGGTTGTAACACTCTGGTATCGCTCCCCGGAACTTCTTCTAGGCGCTGAGAAGTACGGGACCGAGATAGACATGTGGAGTATTGGGTGTATATTCGGGGAACTGCTCACTAAGGAGCCATTATTGCAAGGGAAAAATGAAGTGGATCAGGTTTCTAAAGTAAGCACCCTCCCCCGTATCTCTTAATATATCTCCTCAGACACATATTAATGAGAGTCCAAACTCAGATATTTGCCTTGACCGGTCCCCCAACTTCTCAAACCTGGCCCGGATTTCTTTCTCTTCCAAACGCGAAATCCCTTCGTCTACCATCTACTTCCGCCTCCTCCACACAACCAGGACACATACCTTTGCTCCCGCGGTCCAAATTCCCTTTCCTCACTAATGCTGGCCTTCACCTGCTTTCCTCCTTGCTGGCTCTCAACCCGAGCGTGCGCCCTACAGCACAAGAATGTCTCTCTCACCAATACTTTCGGGAAGAGCCCCGACCGAAACCCAAGGAAATGTTTCCTACGTTTCCATCTAAGGCAGGCATGGAAAAGCGGAGGCGGAAAGAGACACCAGAAGCGCCTAAGCGTGGGCAAGAGGCTCCAAAGCTGGATTTTGCCAGCGTATTTGGGGGTCAAACAGGGACCGATGCTGGAGAAGGGGGCGCGGGGTTTACTCTCCGTTTAGGCTAGGTCGCATGTCGCTATCATGTAGACGCGGAGGGGCTATGCTAGTTTAGGTCATGTATTCATTATATGTAGCTAATGCCAGAGGCTAGCGCTTCTAGTGTCAAAGTGCGAGATAGAGAGGAAGAGCATGTCCTCCAAGTACATACACTTTAATTTTAAAGAAAGTTTTTGGATTTAGTTACACAATAGTGATAATGAATAGAAAGTCGCCTTGTGAATGCATGCTTGGTTATGAAGTTTGAACATGAAGGAACCTGAATGTAGAAATATGTGGCCTTTTAATGATGAGATTTATCCTCCAATAAGCATCATCTGATTATCTCAAAAAAGGAACGAATCAAGTTAGCATTTAGACAAAGGTTTCAAGAGAAATAGTGTCTGTGAAACAATGAGTACGTATATAGATAGTCATCGGTTGAGTCGCTTCCTTGATGTTGTGCACGAAAGGGACTTAGAATACCAACAGGAATTGGTCGTCCAGGGCCCAGTACTTCTGGAACTTCCTGTGCCCTACTTGAATGGCTCCGATCAAGACCAGGTCCACTGTATAAGGCACCGTCTCCGGTGAAGCGTCCTTCTGCCTTTGTTGGGGTGTCGCCTCTATCCGGACGATGGCCATTCGACTTCCCGTCGACAAGAAAATATTCGTCTCTCCATGATACCACCGAGGAAGCGTCGTCTCTATCGATGGGTGGCCACAGATTTAGCGACGACGGTATAGCCACCGTGGTGATGTCGCTCGGCCTACTTGGAAAGGTCGGCACCTCAGTACTGGCTTCTGGGGAGTCATCATCACTAGACGAGTAGCCTGAAGGCAATGAGTGGATGGAAAGGTAATACCCAGCATCCCCTAGGTCAAAATGAGGCTCTGTATCGCCCAACACCTGCCTTTTCCATTAGTTTATGATATTATTTTAAGAGATAGCACATACGTTAGCCCCGCCTTGCCCATCATCAAAGGTTTTTTCTGCACAACTACTCGAAGCGTCTGTGTTTGTAGGGGGAACTAGTTCACATCGATCTGTTGCCAGATTGCCCCGAGTATCTTCGGCCTCAACCGAGGGTTGACGGTGACTGTCAATGCTATGCGAGCTACATGTTGGCGCATTACGAGCGGCACGCTTGTTTTCCGAGTTATCTGCTATCTGGACTACAGATGAATCGAATATGTCACTCGATTCTAATGATATGCAATGGGAATCCTTTTCCGAGTCTGGGGTTAGTTCATTTACGTGGTTGGCAGCGCAAACGTTGCTGCTAGGAGAACCTGATGAAACACGCTCCGGGTCTGGGTCTTTGGACTTCTGTGGGATACCTATGTTTGAAATATTATTGTCTAGTCTCTTATCGTTGCAAGTCCTAAGTCTTTCCGTTACCGTGAAAGGGCCGGGCGGTAGCTCCCTTAGATAGGAATTAGGGCCTAGTTCCGCAAGAAACACTTCAGGGGAGATGTTCGTGCCTAGAGTTGACCTAGAAGGAGCAGGATTCACAGATGGAATATGCGATGAAATGTTGCATAAATATTCATCCATGTCGTGCTCACGATCGGAAGGACACTTGCAGTCCGTCCGATAGAGATCAGTTCCAAAATCAAAGTCTTCCTCTGTGCTGGCCTCTGAGATAGCCGACGAGAAACGCCCCTCTCGGATTTCGGAAGACCCTTCAGTAGAATCGGACAACGACCACATTCCTGGAAGTTCGTCGTTGTGGCTTGAGCCATAAGTAATGGAGCGCCGATGCATCCCAGACCTCAACGCAAGAAGCCCCGACCGTGCTCTCCGGAGCGATCTTCTAGGGAGACTTTGCATCCAGCGAACTGAACCAGTAGGGTTCGAGGCTTGGGATAACGGGTGGTCATCCTGAAGCCACGAAGATGCCCGGATTGCAGGGTTATGGCGGGGATCCTGTGGGTTGAAGATTGGGTAATGAGCGCTTTCCTCACAGGTCAGTGGCGGAATGGGAGGTATTGCAAGACTTCCAAGTTCAAGCCTCCAGTCAGCACTTCCATGGGCTTGTGATGGATGAGTGATGGAATAATCCTACCTTCCCCTCCTTAACCGCGGCGACCGGATTGCGAAAGAAAAGGACCCCGTCTGGCCTTTGTCCCTGCCGTAACCCGAAATCATTACTCCTGAATACAAATATCTGTGCCCAGGATAGTAATCTCCAGACTAAAGCGAGATCTGATTAATGTAAAAATGCATTAGATCTTGCAAGAAGAGCTCGTCTAGATGAAACCAGCTTTATGGAGGGTTTAGCAGAACAACGGATTGCATGGAATGAACAGAACGAGATCTAGACAGAGACTTTTCGAGAAAAAAAAAAAAAAAAAAAAAAGAGAGAGAGAGAGAGAAATTAGAGCTAGGTAAAGACGTTCTGCTTGTTAGACGCATTTGCAATGTCGGACAAAGGAAAGAGGCAGCTGGATCACCGCAAGGGACTCGATCCCAGTTTCCATTTGAGTATACATCGCCACTACGTCAATAATAGCTAATGGCCACAATGGCCGCGGAACATGACACGAAAGGCCCATGGCGGTTCTTCATTTGAAAACTCTCATTGTTACTGGGGTTAGAGATCCGCTGAAGCTCAAGAGGTGACACTGTATTGTGTGGTAGCGTGTGGTGTGGTGCAGCGTCGGACAGCCTGAGTAGAATAATAGTAATAATAAAGTAGAGGAAAAGATTGTCGAGCGGAACGAGAACCAAAACCAAATCTTGCGCTCTGTCTCTCCCAATTCGCTCCACTGCTTCTGCAACCTCAACTTCTTTCAACGGATCCCCGATTTTCTCGGTCGCTCATGTTTATTTGCAGAACCCCCCATTAAGAGTATTCTTGCTGCTTCAGCTCGTGAGAAGAACCTGAAATTTCCAACCAGCCCCATTCAAAAGCCCCCCTCTCTGCCCCGTCATCATGGCCGGCCGCCAGGAAGCCAGCGCGTTCAATGAAATCATCCAAGCAGGTATTAACTAAGGAAGAAGAGATGAGGAAAAAAAAAAAAAAAAAAAAAAAAACAACCATCCTACATCGCTGATTATATTTTACTTACAATTCCTTCTCTTTTCAAGGCCGCCAAAAGAAACGCAACGAAGAGCTTGCAAACAAACTCCTAGGCAAAAACAGGAGGTCAAGCGCGCCTGGCTCAGGAATTGGAAACAAAGCACAGAATGCGACACCCGGTAGTCTAGCAAGCCGGATTGGTGTCACAAAGGTAACAGCAGAATATTTTATTCATTCTTGCATATTTTCGCCATACTAGAAGGAAAGACTAGGTATTGACTATGTGCCATTAATCTCTAGCGTTCTTCGTCAGTTAACCTCAGCGCCGGGAAAAACAGTCGCTCCTCTTCAGCTACTAGACGAGCAACAGCACCAAATGCAAAGCCCACACATAAGCGTCGCCCCGATGAGGAGCGTCTCATGTCAGCCCTGAACCCTGCGAGTGGTCAAGCTACGACGCGAAATAATATTGGCGGAATTAACATTAAGGGAGCAGGGTCAGGGCCTTTCGTTGTTACTGGATCTAATTTCGCGCCCGGAACAACTGCTGCAGATATCCAGTCGGCAGTGGAGCCCGTCTCAGGAAGAATATTAACTTGTTGGATAACGTCACAACACCCCGTTGTTACTGCGGAGATTACATTTGTGGAGAAATCTTCGGCAGAGAAAGCCGTCGCCAACTTCCATAATCAAAGGGTACCTCTCTAAATCTATTACTGCCTGGAGCCCAAAGCTAACAATACACAGGCCGATGGTAGGGTCATTTCAATGCGGCTCACGTCCCCTGGAATAGGTCACAATGCGAATCGCGACGTATTTGAAAACTCTTCGTCTTCGTTTAGTAGCCAGCGAGAGCAGGTAGATCATGAACGTCGCTCAAATCGGAATGCGGATCCGACTGTCCAGGATGGAAGATATGGATTTAGCGAGCAGAACAATCGGCCTCTTGATTCTCGAGAAGCTACCAGGGGCAATGGACGCAATAGTAGGAGAGGCCCCAGGGGCAATCGAAACTTTGCTCGTGGAGATAGGAATTCGAATCAGGGCTCTAAAGAAACTGGGCTTTACAGCGACCAGATGATGACTGATGCTCCTACACAAAACCCAAAGAACCAAGGCAGACGGTAACGACGGGCTTTGTTCTCCAATATATACAAAAAAAAAAGAGTTACGCAAAAAGAGAAACAAAAGGGTTGCGCTTTCTAACGCTTTCGCTGCTTGGTCACCTCTGATACATGTATACCCACTGGCCAAGGTGAAACCTGCACGACGAGATCAGAATAGCGCCCAGGTCTAACCTTGTTCCTATCGATTGGACAATCCATGGTCAAGTCCGCTCAATTGACTAGGTGTAATTTTTGCCATAGCATGACGACGTGTATGAATATTGACATTTGGTGTACAATTGAAATCTATATAAATGACATTTTGACTTCGGAGTTTGAGAACTAGTAGAACTGTCAACCAGCTTCAGTGGTCAGCTCTCTCAAATTCGTATCACTCCACCCTTGGTTTTATATCTATTAAGACTCTCACTCTTTATATTCTTTCTCTCTGCCCTCTCTCTGATTTACTCATTAATTAATTAATTATTCTTATTTTATTTTATTTTTCTAAATATTTCCCTACCTGATAAGACAATCACGTGTGCGCGGTTCCTGTTTCGGTTAAGTGAATTATAATAAAAAGATCTCCAACTTTGACATCATTCCGAACTATCCATTCTGGAGAGTCGAAATCTATAGTTTAATGATAGATACCTATAACCTATGAGAGACTATATGACACAGAAAATTCTAATGCGCTACTGAGAGCTTATGCATCGCACAGTCCCAGAGGCTCCGCCCTGCTAATTAAAAAACATGAATTGGGGAACAAAACGCATCCTCGCCCAGGTTCTAAGAAATGATGTAAAGAAAGCCCTCAGTTCAGGGTCCCAACGATGGTCCTCTACATTTGAAACAAGGCAGTGGTCGACGCCACTTGCCCGGACTCTTGCAAATGCAATTAAGGTGAATAATTCTAAATGATCGCCCATTCCGTATCTTGTGCTAATGAACAACATCCACAAGACAACAGGACCAATCCCTATAGCGGCCTTTATGCGCCAAGTCCTCACATCACCTGAGGGTGGCTACTATACGACTCGACCAGAAGGTGACGGAGAAGTATTTGGGAAAAAAGGCGATTTTGTTACATCCCCAGAAATTTCCCAAGTCTTCGGCGAACTGGTGGGGATATGGACAATTGCGGAATGGATGGCACAGGGGGGGAAAAAAAGCGGGATACAATTGATAGAAGTCGGGCCGGGAAAGGGGACATTAATGGATGATATGTTACGTGTGAGTTACTATCTACAACTTCTAGGGTATCAGTTACTCCTTTGAGGCCGGAAATTATGCGTGCTAACCATACGCATGGCAGACTTTCCGGCACTTCAAGGCTTTCACGTCAAGCATTGAAGCAATTTATCTTGTCGAGGCTAGCCCTACCCTGAGACAAGTTCAAAAACAGCTCCTTTGTGGTGAGGCACACATGGAGGAGACAGAGATAGGCCATCGAAGCACGAGCAAGTATTTCAACGTGCCTGTGATTTGGGTGGAAGATATTAGGCTCCTACCTCATGGTAAGTGAAATCTTTCCTTCCTTATATATGCCTGAGAGCGACAGCCAAATAAAAAGGTTGTGTGCTAAGTAATATGATGTGTTCTTCAGAGGAAGATAAAACACCCTTTATTTTTGCCCATGAATTTTTCGACGCCCTCCCAATACACGCATTCGAATCTATTCCCCCCGCACCGGAAAATGAGTTGCAGGAGCAGGAGATCATGACCCCAACGGGCCCGCAAAAACTACATAAACCACCCAAGGCCGCGAATCTTCCTCAATGGCGTGAACTGATGGTTACCCTGAACCCCAAAGCTGTGGATGAGAATATACCTGGGGAGCCTGAATTTAAATTGACCATGGCTAAGGCATCGACGCCATCCTCTCTCGTCATTCCAGAGATATCCGAGAGGTATCGCGCGCTCAAATCGCAGCCTGGCTCTACAATCGAAGTCAGTCCAGAGAGCCGCATCTACGCATCTGATTTTGCGCGTCGCATTGGTGGTTCGTCTCAGCCTCCTCGGACCGTTTCGAAAGCGGGCAAACCTTCCAATCTGGCAGGACCCAAACGCCATCCGTCGGGGGCCGCGCTGATCATGGATTATGGTACCTTATCAACGATCCCAATCAACTCGTTACGTGGAATCCAGAAACATCAGAACGTCCCAGCGCTTTCGTCCCCAGGACAAGTTGATGTAAGTGCGGATGTCGATTTTATTTCACTTGCAGAGGCTGCCATAGAAGCCAGTGAGGGTGTTGAAGTCCATGGACCCGTCGAACAAGGAGCCTTTTTGCAGGCGATGGGCATTGAGGAGCGGATGCGGCAGCTGCTAAGCAATGTTCAAGATGTGGAAAAGCGAAAAGTCTTGGAGGATGGCTGGAAGAGGCTCGTTGAACGAGGTGTCAATGGAATGGGCAAAATTTATAAGGTTATGACCATAATTCCAGAGAACGGAGGGAGACGTCGACCGGTTGGGTTTGGTGGAGGAGTCGATTTCTAACAGACAGCGCCCAAAGTGGGCTCCATTGTATGTTTGTTTGTATAGATATAGACAGCTGTAGTATTATGTATAGATATCTACTACTTTAATTTTATAATATCTTTCTCTCTTTTATGTATACTGAAGTTTTCTATCAGGATCTGGTACCTCTAAATTAAACACTCATTCTCCCATCTCCCCCGCCTCCTTTTCAAGATGAGCCCTTATTATTAAATCATAATCATCAATGAGAAGGAGGGGGATCAATACTCCCTCCAAATGTCCTCCGCATAAGCCTCAGTCAACCTCTCATCCTTCCCAAATTTCTCCTGCCATTCCACAAACCCTCCTTCCAGCACATAGACCTCCTGCTTCTGACTCTCTTCCATACCGAGTATCCTCTCTCGTTCTCGAGCATATCGGAGCGCTGCAGAGGGGCCCCGTTGTTGGCTGAGCGCACAGTGGAAGACCACTTTTTCTTTGTCTTTGAGGGTTCGGATGAGCTCTGGAAGACGGTAGTCGAGCGTTGAGCTGGGAATCCAGGTTGATGTGGTGATATGACCGCCCACATGGTCTGTAAAAAGAAAATTGGTTGGTTTATTATTATTCATTTATCATCAGATTGTCATTGAGCCTTGGGGTTTTTAATATTCATCATAGGTAGTAGGTATTGATAGTATTATGATTGAACTAATAAATTAAATTTATATAAATGTATATATATGTAGGTATTTACATATATATAATTGTATCTATTTTTGTCATACCTGAGTCCCGGACATCAACAATAGCTAGGCTATTATTGCAATTCGATGAATTGGTGCTGGTGATGCTGGAGAGGAGCAATGCTGAGAGCACATCGCGGCTCATTCGCGGAAGCGTCGCAATAGTGATGGATGACATGATTCTAGGAATCAAAGTATGTTTTATCTTGTATTTCGAGGAGACGTAACGTTAGAGAGAAAGAGAGAGGAAAAGAAAGAAAGGAAGGAAAGCATATACTCAAAATCTGTGAGAAGGGAACAAGATGAGGGGTCTACCTATAAGCCATTACCTTGAATGATGGGGATGATCACGTGAATGGATGCGGATTTCCAAAGGGAGGGAAAAAAAACCCCATATATTTTCCACCTTCGTCGCCAACTCAAGCTACATCAGTTTCGTGTTAACCCACCACCTTCGTTCTCTTGCCCCAAACTCCGCGGGTGTAACTCAATTTAGGATTAGGGAATAAATCTCTTCCTACTCCCAATTCCACTAAAAACGACCGCTACCTCCCAAAACCAACGACAATGGAGATGCGATCTCTAACCCGCATCCTCGTTCACTCGAGGCCAACGACTTCACTCACTCCACGATCATCACAACTTGAATTCATGCGTCACTACGCCTCCTCCTCTCCCTTGTACAATCCCTCCAACTCCAACTTCTCCCCCAAGTCCCGATCTTCAACATCCACACCAAAATCCAGCACCAACAACACCGCCGCAGGTATCGACCAAATTCTGAACGAACTCAACCTTAACACACGATCCCAATCCCAACCCCAATCCGCCGCCACGTCAGATACCTCCTCCTCATCCACACCCTCATCCACCTTTACCTCCGACCAACTACGCGGTCCCAACACACAAGGTTCCTTCGGCGATGCCCTTTCGCTCTCCCGGGCCGTCGGCCTCTCCGCTGAAACCGATAATTGGCGACAGCCCATCCGCAAAGTTGACTTGAAGTTGGGCCCTACCCTAGGTCGCCAGGTGCACGTTGAACCCGAACGGGGCATGGATCTGGCCGCCGCCCTGCGCTCATTGCAGGTGGCTTGTTCAGTGAACCGCGTGCGCCAGCAGTCGAATCAGCAGAAGTTCCACATCCGTCGGGGTCAGATGAAGAAGAATCTCCGTATGGAGAGGTGGAGAAAATTGTTCAAGTTTTCGTTTACGCATACGGTTAATAAGATTCAGAGGATGAGAAATCAAGGATGGTAGACGTTTCTTTTGCTTCTTTACCACTCCCTGATTTCTCGGGGGTTGGAAAAAGGGAAGGGGGAACATAGGCTCACACTAGAGGCGTGTAAATAAATGGAAAGAAAGAAGTGTTGGAGTTTACTGGCTTATGGAGCTAATTTATATTCGGTAGGTTCAGTGAGCTGTAATGTATGTACTACATGTATACTATAACTGAATTGATTGGATTTTCTTTTTTTTCTCTCCACATGTGTCATTCTTAGAAGAATTTCATTCTATTGATAGAACATATTCTAGATAAGTAATTATCACAATCTATCTCAGGTCAGTTTATCACAGCAAGTCAGAACCACCTACCTATACCTAAGATCTATTTCTTCATCCGATATACAGCTCAACCAGCTATCCTATATCCCGGAAATAATAATAATATAATAAGCAATGAAATATAAAAGCACACAAGAAAGCTCGATTAATCAATCAATCAGTTAGTCAATTGTTAATCCCTCTTCCCACTGGAGAAGCCCCCATACCCACCATTACCACCGGTAGAATACCCCCCATATCCTCCACCATTCATCTTCCCTCCATTCCCAAAAGAGATCCCAACGCCACCAGCACCACCGCCCATTCCTCCGAGTCCCATAACCCCCTTTCCACCAAGCGACGGTACACCTAAAATCCCACCGTCACTTCTCCAGCCCGACCTCCGTCTCCAGCCGCCATTCCTCTCCCAATATAAAGTCACAACAGCACCAACCGACGCCGCCAGCGAAAAGAAAAGCAACTTCGAGAAGAATGCGCCAACCGATGAAGACACGGATGAGGGAGATGTATCCCGAGAAGGCCACCCAATCCCCTTCCCCCCTTCAATCCAACTGACATGGAAAGTAAATGTCAACGGCTCACCGCGTATCACCTTTGTCCCGTGTCCAAACGTCCAGGGATCCCGTGCCGCCTCCGCTACAACAGAGGCTTCCTTCTCGCTGCCACTTCCATCTTGGAGAAGAGGGAGAGCATCGAACTCGGGCACAGAGTAAGCTGTTCCGGCGACAATATATCCCTGTGGTCCGGAGCTGCCTTTTTTGCGTTTCGAGGAGGACGAGGAGGGGTTGGGAATGTTATGCGCGATCACATTCATATCTGTCCAGATGTGCAGGTGGCTTCGCTGGAGGGATCCTTGGAGGGCAAACGTAATCGGTGTATATGGGGGTCCATCGTTTTCTTGGGTAGTGAGACTGGTCTCCTGTTCTTTCCGGTCCTCTATTGGCTCCCCCGGGGGCGGTTTGCTTTCCGGGGATAAGGCCGAGAGGAGAGGCGCGGTAGGTACCCGGCATGTCATGGGGACATCGGAATGTACGTAGTATTCAAATAAGTGGTATAGTTCATCGGGTAGAGAGACGATGGTGCAATTGAGGGATTCAGTGACGCCGTAGTGTAGGGTGAGGGGGAGGGAGGTTTCGCTGCATGTTGGGAAGGGAATGTATTGGAGTTTTCCCAAGTCGTCAATTATCTATGTAGAATGTGTATTTATATTAGTTCAAACACTCTAGTGTGTCCGTACATCTCTGGGATCCCGATCATTGGGTGGTCATATAGTTGTTGTGGTGTTTGTGGAAGGGGAGGTATACATGTTCACCAGAGTCACTAAGAAATCAGAGATAATGTTGGTCAGTAGGTATTTATAAACGAGAAAAGAAAAAAAATAAATAAATAAATAAGAGTGAATCAATCAATAAGAAAAATGACAAAGATATCATATTCAGAATAACTACTCAATGGCTTACATTGTCCGATTCAAGCAAGTCACAGGCATTGCCTGGCCGTATGTATAGCCATCATTTCTCCCCGCAGCCGATGTCTGGGACAAGCACGAGACAATTAATCCTGAGAAGAGTAGGTATTGTCCCTGGAAGAAGGGCATGTTCTCAAGATAAGCACAACGCTTCCCTGTCTCTGAGGATCAGAGATGTATCCGTTATAATCTTAATTTTTAATTTCCCCCCTCTTCTTCTTTGCTGCTTCTTGAATATTTTAGATCGAAAAAGTGGCTGGTGAGGAGACACGGTGGTCTGTCTTGACCAGTGATTCTCCGCTCCGAATACTTTTGCCTCCCCTTTTCCAGATCAGGTTTGAGCTAGTGCCGCTTTTATTAACTCTATACTTCCACACTCCTCTTAACTCAAAAAAAAGCTTCTCGACCAGCGACACACATCGTTTGCACCATCCAGAGAATTGGCTGGGGCATCAAATACCCTCACTTTTCCAAAAAAAAAAAAAAAAAAAAAAAAGACAATTACTATTTCTGATATCCTCCCCAGGTGGCATGCGCTACATTTACAGGGCAAGGCCCAACGGTCTAACAGAGCTTTTCATCTGGCCCCCAAATTCCATGAAGCATTTGTTGAAGCCCGCTTACATTTGCTAAATATACTCCACTACTAACTTTGGGATTAGTAAATATGTTTGTTTCTGGTTGTAAATTAAAAGGTAAAATTTGTATAAAAGGAACAACAAAAAAAGAAAGTATGCCACTCATATCATTCATCAAAACCATAGCACCCAATTTTGTATTTTATGTCCATTCCCTCGCCTTGATTTTCAAGCTAAAACGGTTAGAGTCTCTATGCGAGGTTGGCCTTTGCCTTGAAAGCAAGCAGCAGTCCGCTGGTCGAAGCGTCGTGGGAAGCGCCTTCTCCTGGGGTCTCCAACTCCTTCTGGATCTTCTTGGCAAGGACCTTGCCCAACTCCACACCCCACTGGTCGAAAGAGTTGATGTTCCAGATAGCTCCCTCGGTGAAGGTCACATGTTCATAGTAGGTGATCAGGGCACCGAGAGTTGAGGGGGTAATCTTCTGGGCCAAAATGGAAGTTGTGGGTCGGTTACCAAGGAAAGTCTTGTGAGGCACAAGGTTGTCAGGGGCACCTTCAGTCTTAACCTGCTCAGGGGTCTTTCCGACCATCAAAGCCTCAGCCTGAGCGAGGAAGTTGGATGCCAACATGCGCTGGTGCTTTCCACCCTCCACGGGGTTATGAGACTCCGCAGCCATGAGGAAGTCGGCGGGGATGAGCTTTGTGCCCTGGTGCAGCAGCTGGAAGAAGCTGTGCTGGGCGTTGGTAGCGGGCTCACCGAAGAGGATAGGACCCGTAGTGTACTTGACGTATTCACCAGTGCGGGTAATAGCCTTTCCATTGCTCTCCATGGAAAGTTGCTGCAGGTAGGCGGGGAAACGATGCAAATATTGGTCAAAGGGTGCTACTAGGTGGGTCTGCGCTCCGAAGAAGTCGCTGTACCACACGCTTAGCAGACCGCCAATGACGGGGATGTTCTGCTCCAAAGGAGCCTCGCGGAAGTGCTTGTCCATGGCATGGGCACCAGCGAGGAACTGGTGGAAGTTCTCGTAGCCGATGTAGAGGGCAACGGACAAGCCAATGGCGCTCCAGACGGAGTAGCGGCCACCAACCCAGGATTCGAAACCAAACATGTTCGCCTTATCAATGCCGAACTTGGTAACCTCGGCTTCGTTGGTAGAGAGGGCAACGAAGTGCTTAGCAATGTAAGACTCGTCCTTAGCGGTTTCGAGGAACCACTTCTTAGCACTGTTGGCATTGGTGGTAGTCTCAGCGGTGGTGAAGGTCTTGGAAGCGATTAAGAAGAGGGTAGTTTCGGGGTTAGAGTTCTTGAGAGCTTCTGCAATGTGAGTTCCGTCAATGTTGGAGACGAAGTGCAGAGTCAGATCTGGGGAGCCATATGGCTTCAGAGCTTCTGTGACCATCACGGGGCCGCTGGTGATTATATCAGCACAATCTCCGTGGGCAAACTCGGTGACCAAAGGGGAAGATATAGAACTTACAGATCAGAGCCACCAATACCAATGTTGATGATGGTATCAATCTTCTTGCCGGTGTAGCCCTTCCACTCACCACTTCGGACCTGCTCGGAGAATTCCTTCATGTGCTCGAGAACGGAATTGACTTCCTCAACAACGCTCTTGCCCTCCACCTGCATGGACTCGTTGCTAACATTTCGGAGAGCAGCGTGGTAGACAGCACGGTTCTCAGTGAAGTTGATGGGTTCACCTGCAAACATCTGATCGCGGAGCTCCTCCACACCAGCTTGCTTGGCCAACTTAACCAAAAGGGCCAGGGTCTCCTCAGTAAGGAAGTTCTTTGAGAAGTCAAACAGAATCTGGGATTTATCCACGGTGTTGTCAAAAGAACGGCTGAACTTATTGAAGCGCTCAGGGTCTTTCTCGAAACACTCCTTCAAGACGATATTGCGGCCCACAGAGTTGTGGTGCTCTTGGAGCTCCTTCCATGCAGAAAGCTCGCTAGCTTGAGAGAAAGAAGGCATTGTGAAAGGTATTTGTGAGACTTTTTTTCAATTAATTAATATTTTTTTATTTTTGTTGCGCTTGATACCTATCAAGAAACAGTAGGGTGTTAGTGCGGGGCAATGGTGAACCAAGGAATTGTATGATAAGAAAGGAACCATGGAATACAGCGAGTACCTACCTGAATTTAAACTCGAGAATCCAACAACAAAAGCTTTGAAGATTAAGATTTCCTAGGAGATGAAAGTAAGATGAAGAGGAATAGGAGAGTAAAGAAGATGCAAACGGGACTACGCGGAGGGGTATTGACGCATTGGGGAGCTAGAGCTGTTTATGTCGTCAACCCGCCGGCCTGTTGAGGTCCGTGGAGGGGCTACCGTGGGGCAATTTTTTTTTCCCTTTTTTATTTTGTTGCTATATTATTATTTTTTCGTTACTATTATTACTATTATTATTATTTCTCTTTATTTTTCTTCTGCGCTTTGGATATATTTTTTCCCCTCCTTAATTTAACCGACGGAGAATGGACTTTTGGATAATACTATCTATCATCAAAGTATCATTATTGCTTCCTCATCCTCCATAGAAAATTAACCGGACAGTATTTTGTTTAATATTAAGTACCTATAGATATTATTCTTGACATGTTTCTCCCCGGGCAGATCATCCCAATCAAGAAAACAAAATTATAAAAACAGGTCACCTGAACATGCAAATATTCAAGAACTTGAAATGAAATTGACCTTTTCTTCTGATTCGGTTTGTCATCTTCCATTCTAGAACAGCCAAAGATAGCAGTAGCTATGACCTTCCTGCTGACAAGATTTAAAAAATTACTTGATTCTTCATAATCATCTCCACGACAAACTAAGACTTATCAAATAAAACTCCAATTCCCATTAGCAATCGTTAACCACTCATTTCCTCGGAAATATGTCCCCCAATTGGCTGCCCTCTGTCGTCCGGAATAGAGTTCTGTCTAATCCTGCCTCGATACCGGGTAGAGGTAGAGATTCTTGCATCCATATTTCGATCCAGTCCATAGACAGATCCAACTCATGTGCTACACTGTCTTATTGTTGATTGGGTGATGGGGCGGTGGTTATTGGGTAGTTTTGCAGTTGATCATACAGCTCTCCGTCTGCCGCTAGGTCAAGGAACTAGTACCTACCTAATTATATGGCCTTTCACCGGAAGTCCTAAACCCTCGGAGAAAGAGAGGCTTGTCCTTTTATGGAAATAACTCCTCCGAACTTTTTGAGTGTCTTGGGTGTCTTGGGTGCTTACTACTAGTACAACAGTCTGGTACCTATGGATGTAATTCATTATTGACTGACCCTCTCTCTCTCTCTCTGTGTGTGTGTGTGTCTGTCTTTGGTGTCCCCTACACTTAGAAATGATGCAATAATCCCACAATCTCCTAATATACGATTAAAGGGAAGAGTTTTTGCTTGCTTATCTATCTATATGTAACTACATATTAATTTCCGCTCTCAGAAAGGATGTTCTCATATAGACACTTTGGACTGGTCCCTTCCTAGAAATAGGCTACCTAGTACAGCAGAGACTCTATAATTCCATCCTGGCACTTCAAACTTGATAGGTAAGGCATGAGAGAAAGTATACATTAACATAGCTTCTGCTTCACTCATCTCAATCATAACATGTTGAAAGACAATAAAAGGTCTCGTGTTCCTGTTCAGCGATGTAAGACTACTGGGCAGGTGCCAAGCAGGTCGCGCACAGACCACCAGGTGAATCTCTGGTATCAAATTCGCCGAACTCCCAGTTCGCGCAAGCCTCATCCATCCATCACAAACAAAACACTTCCGTACGCCAATTTCCAGGTGTCTCATACTTGGTGGAGATATTGGGGTCACTAATCCTTGTGTTGGAATTCCTTGAGATTGCGCAGTCCCAATTCTACTGTCTCCTGCCGCTTGAAGTTTCAACACATCGCCATTCGAATTTTTGCTCAGGTGCTGGAGCCGCGAACTCTTCGCAATGTATAACCCCTACCAAGGTACGTTATCAACTCAGAAGAACAATCGCTCATCTTATCAGGACCTTGAATCTAATTTTCACAGCTCCCGGTATGTATGGCCGCCCCCCTGATTATGGTGGCTATCCAGGAGCTCCTCCCGGCATGGGTAAGTCCCGCATCCATTAGAGCCTCAACTCCTTTTTTCAATTTCATGGCGATATTTAATCCTAACACTCCATCTAGCTCCGCCCCCCGGTATGGCAGCTCCTGGTACTGCGCCTCCTCCCGGGATGCAGCAAGTCAACGCTCAGCAGCCTGGACGACCTGGAGGCTTCCCCCCCAATTTCCAACCACCTCCCAACATGCCCAACATCAACTTTTCCGCCCCTGTGATTCGGCTCGGTACATCGGGTCCATCGAAGTCCGCTACCCCGGATACAAGCAAAGAACGTGGTGCAGAGAGTGCAGGAAGGAGGTCGGGTCTCGGGTCCTCGAACTTAGAATCCCAGCGCCAAAACGTGCGTGATGCTATGATGCAACTACAACCTCCTACAAGAGATGAAATTGTAAGGACCATCTTTGTTGGGGGGATTACTGAAGGCGTATGCGGTGATGAAGGCGTGGAGAAGATTCTACGTTCTGCTGGTAATCTCAAGCGCTGGATCCGAGCTACAGACGCCGATGATAAGCCATGCAAATTTGGGTTTGCCGAGTACGAAGACCCCGAAAGTCTAGGCACCGCTATAGAAGTGCTAAAGGATGTGCAAGTGCCTGTAAAGAGACAGACGCCGTCCGACGGAGACGACAAAGAAGAGAGCGAAGCGGAGAAGAGCACTCTATTAGTCGTTGTCGACGAGGGTTCTATGAAATATATTGAACAATACGAATCCAGTAGGGGTGAACAGGACCCCGCAGAGCGCCAGTCACGGATCGACGCGGCGAAAAAGGCTCTCGCTCACGTTTTATCGGAGCTGTTCCATCCAACGTCACCCACCCAAAAAGAAGATGCCTCTACTATTGACCGGGAAGGCGATGTAGCAATGAAGGATGCGGAAGGCCAAAATGATGGCACTTCTGCCGAAGTCGTTACAATTCCAATTACAGTAGAGGATGAACTATCCGACATCCCCCCAGAAATGAGGGAGACTGTTTCAAAGGAGATTGCGGCCTTCCGAGAGCGAAGCAACCGTCGGGATATTGAACGGCTGAAGAGGGAAGAAGAGATCGAGTCGATGGAAAGGGCGCGGAATGCAGGCTCGCGTCTCAGTCGATTGGCTTCACCTCCTCCTTCCGCGCCGAGTGGACCTGCTGCCGGCGCCAACGGAGTTCCCCTAGGTTCGCGAGATCGCGGGATGCCTAATGCACCTTCTGGACCCAAGGGCTTTGGTGTACAAATTCCAAAGGATTACCAGAAAGGTGTTTCCTTCGTCAACGGCGGTGCTATGAATGGTGCTACAACTGCTTACATTGACCGAGACGACGAGGATACAGACGCTAGTGATGAGGAACTTGAAAGACGACGACAGAAGAAACGAGAGGCGGAACAGGAGAAGCAATTTCTTGACCAAGAGCGACGCTGGTTGAATCGGGAGCGCAGTAGGACCGCTGCTCTAGAGCGGGAGAAGAAGCGCGACAAAGAGGAACACGCTAAATCTCAAGAACTACGGGATGAAATGAATAAAAAATTGAGTGAATGGAACGATGACATAGAAGCTACTCGCAAAGTTGAAAATTATTATGCCGATCGCGGCGCTTGGTTACGAAGCCGTGGGGCCTTCCGAGCCCAAGAGGCTAGTATGGACGACGCAGATCGTGCGGCAGAGGAGCGAGAACGGGCTCGATCCATGCAGCAGCGTGAGCAGGCCCGTGGTATGGCCGACGACTTCCTTGCCCGACAAGCCGAAGAGTTGGAAGCGCGGACCGAGACCCCCAGGGAGCCCCAGCGCTTCAAGCTCTCGCTCGGAGCTGCTGCCCAGAAGGCCCAAGCCGCAACCGGTCGCCGCACCGTTGCCGAAGTGGAAGGTTTGCTGGAAGACGAAGAAGAGCCCCAAGCGACCACCCGAAGGCCCCTTATCCCAATCAAGTTCGACAGTGCTGCCGAAGCTGCGGGACTTTCAGAGGAGGAACGAGCCCAGGCTGCCCGGCAACTGGCGGCAGAGATCCCCACCGACAAGGATGGACTGTGGAGCTGGGATGTCAAATGGGAATTTGTGGACGATACTGTGGTCAGCGAGCAACTCAAGCCGTTTGTGGAGAAGAAAATTGTGGAATATCTGGGCGTCCAGGAACAGATGCTGGTGGACGTGGTGGAGGAGCATGTTCGCAAACATGGAAAGCCGCAGGAGCTTGTAGAACAGCTGGAGGAGGTAGGTATCCCCTTCTCTTTTATCATTCACCTCGTACATGTCGTACTAACCCTTTTTTTCCCCCCCTTAGGCGCTCGACGAAGAGGCAGAAGTGCTGGTCAAGAAACTCTGGCGGATGATCATTTTCTTCTCCGAAAGCGAGAAAAGAGGACTCTCAGGATAGGCAGTGGATGCGCTATGATGATGCTCTCCTCATGTTTTCATACCAATTTGATGATAGATCTGGACCTGTAGCAAGCCTAATTATTATAACCTATAACTCACCTAGCCAAAAACTATGGGGAGTGCCTACATTAGTAGCAGTCAATAACATGATGATATACTTCAATGTATTGACAGGTTACCTCTAAATGTAAACCGGAGAGACTCCGATGGGGCAACGCAGGGACGATTCTCACTGATGGAAGAACTATTCCGCCAATCAAGCAATGTGGCTCTCCACACTGGACGGCTAAATTCCACCACTCACATCCATTCGGGCCAATAACTCTAGATTCTCCGTCTTTTTTCCATCGTTGAAAGGCGTCTATGGATCGAGGATTCTTCTGCGGGGTTATCTACGCCATTTAGCCTACAGGGGATCATGGAGGGGCAAGAGTTTATATATTGCTTGTCTCTTCCTGCCATGTTTACTCATTTCAGCTCCCTCCTTTCCCTGTCGAGAATCTAGTTTCCCGTGGTTTGTTATCTCAGGGACGCTATCAAGCTGTCTACATCTTAGATTTGTCTTTGTACTTCCTGAGGTAAGTCGATCGATCCCTCCCCTTCTATCAATAGGAGGACGGAAACAGGCAGTTAGGGGTTTTATTTCTTTTACTAAAACTACAACATGAAGAGAACGGAGATAGAAAATATCCAGATTATTCCCAAGAAAAATTCCATCAATCAGTCACAATGGTCAAGATCACTGGTTTTATCACGCGAGATGTCAGGTTTCCTGTAAGAATTACCTGGGGAATTAATCCGCCAACTGGCCCTTGGCGTTTCCATCGCTGATCAAGTGGATCTAGACCTCCCTCGACAAGACCGGCTCTGATGCCATGAACGCTGCTGGTGATTATTCTTCCGCTTACTGTATTCTTTACACTGATGGGGATTATGCGGGTCATGGAATGGTACGTTCAATGCCTTGCACCATGGCTATATCGGCTTATTTATTCTTTTTTTTTTGTCTTTTTTTATTTCAGTCTTATCTCTATTAGTTCATGTGGCGCTGATCATCCCCACTTCCCTTCAGACTTTCACCATTGGCCGCGGAAATGAAATTGTCTGTTCCGCTATCTCCCTTCTAGCCCCGCTTGTGGTTGGCAAGGACCTTGATGAACTCACATCCAACTGGGGCAAGACATGGCGGTACCTGGTCTCAGATAGCCAGCTGCGCTGGATCGGACCCGAGAAGGGTGTCATCCATCTTGCCCTAGGAGCCGTTGTTAACGCTCTCTGGGATTTATGGGCCAAGACCCTTGGAAAGCCCGTGTGGAGGATCGTTGCAGATATGAGCCCCGAGGAGTACGTGCGTTGCATTGACTTCCGGTATATTACCGATGCCTTGACACCAGAGGAGGCAATTGCTCTTCTGAAAGAGACCGAAGGCGGAAAGGCTGCCCGTATCGTGGAGGCTGAGAACAGCAACGCTGTACCTGCGTACACCACCAGCGCTGGCTGGTTAGGCTACGGTGAAGAGAAGCTGAAGGCTCTGCTCAAGCAAACCGTCTCAGAGGGATATCGACACTTCAAGCTCAAAGTTGGAGCCAACCTCGAGGAGGATAGACGACGACTGACCATCGCGCGTGAGGCGATCGGCTATGACTCTGGCAACATCCTCATGGTGGATGCAAACCAGGTCTGGTCCGTTCCAGAGGCCATCGAGTGGATGCAGAGCCTCGCAGAGTTCAAGCCCTGGTTTATCGAAGAGCCCACCTCCCCGGATGATATTCTAGGCCACGCAGCTATCAAAAAGGCCCTCGAAAACACCCCCTACGGCCCCATTGGCGTTGCTACCGGTGAAATGTGTCAGAACCGTGTAATCTTCAAGCAGCTTCTGCAGGCAGGAGCCCTGACCGTTCTCCAGGCCGACGCTTGCCGTGTAGGCGGTGTCAATGAGGTCATGGCTATTCTCCTTCTCGCCCGCAAATTCAACGTCCCCATTGTCCCCCACTCGGGTGGTGTCGGTTTGCCCGAGTACACGCAGCATCTCAGCACGATCGACTACGTGGTAGTGAGTGGGAAGAAGAGTGTACTCGAGTACGTGGATCATTTGCATGAGCACTTCGTGCATCCGTCGAGTGTTCGGAATGGGTACTATGTTACCCCGATGGAACCCGGGTATAGTGTTGAGATGAAGCCTGAGAGCATGGAACGTTTCTCATTCCCCGGTGAAGAGGGTAAGAGCTGGTGGAGGACGGAAGAAGCCAAGCCAATTCTTGAGGGTCCTAGGATATAAATTTAAAATCTATCTATAGATAGGTAATATGTACCAGGTATGTTACTGTACATACTCAACTCTGTAGTGTGATTCCTTTTGTTAGTATTCCTACTATTATTCATTATCTTAATGTTATATATATTTTACTTTTATGCGATATGAAAAATCTATTGGAAAAATGCCATTTGTTCCTTATTCTTACAGTATGGTTGATACCTAACCCCTATCCCCCAGATTGACCTTTTACATTTCCCAACTCCAATCCCAACCTCAATCCCAATAATATATAATATATCATAATAATACAATGCAATACCTCATGTATTCAAACACAATGCACAACTCGAAGAGAGAGGGAGATACTACCGCCACTGAATCCCAAAAATCTTCAATGCTTTCCCAACTCCAGGTTTTTCATGTGCTTGCTCAAGAACAATACGAGAATGACCCTTAACATCCAGCGCAAGGAGTTGATATTCCCACTCACTTTGATCCAATGGCTTCATCATGTGCACAAATACGACCCCAGAGTTTCGTGGACCCTCGACCTAATTATCATGCATGCACAGGTTAACATCTTCACTCTTTCCCCTGTCATGGGAATGCAACTAAAAAAAAAATGGGCAAATGAATGGGTAGGGTGGAGGAAAGTTCCTACATGAAAATTAAGACGCAAATGTTCACGACCCAGTCTATCCTTCTCAATCGATGTTCTTTAGGGAGAAAACAAAGGATTAGTAACTGTTCCAATTCCAGAACCTCGAGAAGGAGGAATTGAATAAATAACATGTACATACGCAATTGGTCGATTCCTTTGCCATTTACTCGATGTATTCTCTCCGTACGCCTTGATTTCCCTCCGATCGCCTAGTAAATCCGTACAACGTGGGTCATCTTTGATGCGTTCGACTGCTCGCTCAAACTGCCAAGTTCGACTGTTCGGTGAAAACACCTCTGTGTATAACAGGTAGAAGACTCCGCCCTAGATATATAGATTCATGAATTAGGGTTTGTTTGGTCACGTCTTTTCCCAATTTTTCTTCTTTTCTTGTTCTCCCTCTCTCATTTTTTTTTTCTTTTCTGGAAAAACAAGGCGTCTATCCGCCTTTTAGGTATTATTGTTGGGGTGGGGTTAAAGAAAAAAAAGAACCCACCGTTAAGACAGCACCAGCAATTATGACCACAAAATTCACTGATTGTTGCGTTGCGCGCGCTACTTTTTCCCTTCCGCTCAGTTCTCCCCAGGTATATCGTCCATCGTCGGATAACACAGTGACATTTCTTCGTCGGGGGGTTGAATTCGACGATTGGGTGGCGTAGGAGGCTTGCGGTTGAGTGCGGGGGAGGGAACGAAGTTGAGACGATGAGGGCGGTGGTGATAATAAAGAAGGTGAGGAGAGGAGGAAGATACCCCGGCGGAGGGAGGGAATATTGATTGATCGGTAAATGACGCTCATACTTGTTTCTTTTTCTTTTTCTTTTCTTTATGTCTATGTCGGTGGCGGTGAAAGAAAAAAGTACCTGAGGGTGACAAGAGTAGACAGGCACAGAAAGGTACAGTATCTATTTGGGTTGCGATGGTTGGATTGCGCTCTGCTTCTCATTGGATAATGGCCCTCTGTCGTTGTGCAGGAGAAACTGAGCACAGATGCCCTGGCTAGCTTGCGGGGAGTGCCTTTTGTGTCTTTCTTAAGGGTGTATATTGTCTAGGTAAGTTTATCGAGGACCTTTTTTTTTTAACAATCATCTATCCTGAAACGACCCTCTGGCTGGAATCGTAAGTGGGGAGAACTGGGTGGGTCACGTGGATATTGCGGCTACCATCATGGAGAATGGTATTTGCAATACATTTATACTACTTAATAGTAGTCCTAATAATAATCCTGTGTTGTGTTGTGTTTTGATTTTCTTCTGAATAAGCTGGGTTAGTGGGTATAAAAATATACTAACATAATTCAGGAGACTATGGCTAGGTAATTTTACAATATTAACTAAATTAACTTCTTCAGGAATGCTGTAAGTCTAGGAAGCTTCACATGGCAAGAAGACCAAGTTGAATGAAAATTACACAGAGGTAAAATTACCAGGTCAGGGTACAACAGTTACGGACTTACAGCCCATTCCGACCACGTTCGCCCTCCCGACTTTTGGGATCTCTCCGTTCCGTCTCTCTCGCCCTCTTTCCTCTTCTTCATCCCCAATCAACTCCCTGTCTATTGCTGCCCTTGAGACGGTGTGCTGTTCCCCTATTTAAGTCCTACCACGCCTCCTTCTCTTCATCATGAGTGCCACTAAGGCGCAGTCTCAAAAGATTTTTGAGAAACTCAAATTAAAGCCCGCAAACAAGGTGTTTAGACGCCCCTCACCACAATCTCGCCCTGATATATATCATAATTTTGCCGCCTCCCAAACTAACTGCTTCGTGTCTCTTTTGTTGGGCTTCCTAGATATGCTTCGATTGCGGCTCAAAGAATCCCACCTGGTCGTCAGTGCCTTTTGGCATCTACCTGTGTCTTGATTGCTCTGCCAATCACCGTAATCTCGGTGTCCATATCTCCTTTGTTCGATCCACAAATCTCGACCGTACGCTTCACCATATACCCCATCCCTCCCCCTTTCTCAATATCCTGTCTCGTAGCTAATCGCTTAACCCATTAGAGTGGCAATGGGAACAACTCCGGATTATGAAGGTTGGTGGAAACGAATCTGCCACAAAATACTTCCAATCGCACGGCGGATCCGCCGCTCTGGCTAGTAAGGATGTGAAAGTTAAGTATACGAGTAACGCCGCTGTGAAATATAAGGAGGAGCTGAAGAAACGCGCTGCTCAAGACGCACAACAGTTAGTTTGGCCCTCTCTTGAACTCAACAGCCGCATCTAACACCCATCTTCTTCAACCCAGGTACCCCGATGAGGTTGAGATTACAGACGTTCCCGCTGGTGCCTCGTCTAATGGCTCCAGCACCCCAGCTGGCGACGGAGATGACGATTTCTTCTCCTCCTGGGATAAGCCATCTATCAAACGGCCCAGCAACCCTCCTTCTCGCACCGGAACCCCTCCAGTGGTCAGTCGCACCAGCTCGCCCTTCTTAAACGCAGGCGCAAATGGCTCGCGCTCGAAGTCACCCCTTTCGTCCTCCGATAAGGATTCTGCCTCCCCTGCTCCGACAGCGGTCCGGGCTACTGCTGCCGCTCGGAAACCTACAACACTTGGCGGTGCGAAAAAGGGCAGTGTTCTCGGTGCCAAGAAAGCGCCTAAGCTTGGAGCTAAGAAAGTTGGTGGTGCTGAAATCATTGATTTTGAGGAAGCAGAGAGGAAAGCAAAGGAGGAGGCTGAGCGTATCGAGAAACTGGGCTATGACCCGGAAGCTGAAGAGGCCGAGGCCAAGGCTAAGGCAGCCACTTCTGCAGCCACGCCGCTTGCTGCACCCACCCCTATCAGCCCCAACAGGGGAAGCTTTGGTGCCACCCGGACTTCACATGAGCGAAACTCCAGTGATGTTGAGCGCCTTGGAATGGGTATGGGACGACTCGGGTTTGGCCAGACTGCTACCTCGAAACCTACAGCCCCTGCCCCGAAGAAACTGGGATTTGGCTCCGTTGGTGCACCCCGGTCTGCTGAGGATGGTAAGCGCAACATTTAACCATTTAATTACGTATTCATTATCAACATGTTCTAACCGTGTCCTACAGAGGAAGAACTCCGACAGACCAAGTCTCGATTCGGTGCTCAGAAGGGTATTTCGTCCGATGAGTTCTTCGGCCGCGAGCGCTTCGATCCCACTGCACAAGCGGAGGCAAAGGAGCGCCTTCGTCAATTTGACGGCGCAACTGCAATTTCAAGCAATTCTTATTTCGGTAGACCTGAAGACGACTTTCCTCAAGTAGAGGACACCTATGGTGATCTTGAGACTGCCGCCAAAGACTTCGTGCGACGATTCGGCATCACCGCCGGTGATGATCTCGAAAATCTGACACAAATTGTGGGAGAAGGTGCCGTTAAATTGCAAGGTTAGTTTTCTACTTTCATAATCCTTAGCAATAATTTGCTCTCGTTAACATGAACAAATTTTAGGTGCTATACGTAGCTATCTAAACTCCTAAATTCCGGTTGCCATTTTGAAATCTATACAATGACATGAACAGAATGACCAAACACACTGTTTCACAATCCTCAGTTTTGCCTCCAACATTTTCCATATCTGGCGTTTCGCGTCCAACCCTCTTCCTATTCCCTCTGTTATTAACACCTTACTTCCCACGCAGTGTGGACAACGTCCACCTTATGCAAAACCACCTACAACCTACTACTCTAAGGCTGCTCGATATACCCAACCTTCCTCCTTTTTTCGGAGGTCATTCCAGCCAGCTTGACCCATCAAGTAGGGTGGGACTTGCCTTTTTATTATCCATATTATCTTCCTCCGGCGAGTCCATTTTTTACTATTCTACTCGTTTCCCTTCTTTTAGTTGAAAATTGTTATCAAGCTCTCATAAATCTAAGCCCTTTTATCATGTCATATTTCTTCGTTCTCCTTCATCACTACTTCTCTACTGGTTCTTGTATATTTGTTGAAAATAAGTAGCTTTATTCTTATTTGGCCATAAGCATTCGTCAATCTACAATAAAAATGCATTACGGTTAGACCGATATTTATATAATATTAGACTTATTACTCCCACCTTCATTATTTTAACAAAATGTAGGTATGCAGCGCTGATAAGACATTTTCATATAAAGAATTCCCATTAAGGTGTGGATGGGGCCAAGAATGTCCAAAGTTCCGACGTGGGTACACCGAATCCCAAAAAAGCAGCCCAAAAGGCAAAAAGGGATATATGAAACAAGAGTGGGTATTATGTGTGAAAATTTCAATTTCATTCCCCCTTTTTTTTGATTCATGTAGTGAATTTAGTAGAAGATTTTTCCATTCTACCTACTTCGGTATATAGCATCTGCCACTCTGGCAACCTGCCACATTTCCTTGACATCATGGACACGCACAATATCGGCACCACCAGCAACACTTGCTGTGACAGTGGCTGCTGTTCCCCAGGTTCGCTCACTAGCCTTCTCGACGCCGGTCAGCTTCCCGACGAACCGTTTCCGGCTGGGTCCCATCAGCCACGGGAAGTACTCGAGACCTTCGACGTCTGTGCGGAATATCTGTAATTCACGAAGGATGGCTAGGTCCTCGGGCATGTCCTTTGCGAAGCCGAGGCCAGGGTCAAGGATAATGCGCCAGCGTCGGATACCCGCTGCTTCGGCGGCAGCGAGACGCTCGCGGAGCTCTGCGCTTACATCTTTGACGACGCCATTGGGGTAGTCGGTGAGCTTGGTCATCGTAGAGGGAGTCCCACGCATGTGCATTAGGATGACCGCTTTACCGGTGCGGGCCATAGTGGGAAGCATTTCCGGGTCGAGGAGGCCGGCGGATACATCGTTGATAATGTCTGCTCCTGCGGCACAGGCCTCTTCAGCAACGCGGGCACGGTAGGTGTCAACACTGATGGCGATATTGGCAGCTTCGGGTATGGAAGTGCGGATGTGTCGGATTGCAGGGATTATGCGACGGAGCTCTTCTTCCTCGCCAACGGGGACTGAGCCTGGACGGGTGCTTTCGCCCCCGATGTCGAGTATTGTTGCGCCGGACTGGATGAAGTTGCGTACAGTATTTGTGAGGACGGAGAGGTCGGTTGTGTAGTGTTTGCCGCCGTCGGAGAAAGAGTCAGGTGTCAGGTTGAGGATGGCCATGATATGAGTGGGACGTTTAGGATCCGTGGATCGCAATGCGGGGAAGGCATTTGAGATGTAGGTTGTTGGTATGGGAGCTGGATCCGGTGGGGGAAGAGCTTTAAGATGAGATAGATAGGTTGCGCTATGACCCGGGAAAGGAGGGATCTCATGGGGGATAAGTCTGGGCGTTTTTTTGTCTTCTAGTTAGATTGTTTTGCCATTGGATATCCGGAACCATAGAGGGAAGAGCTCACTGGCATAGAGGTCGTAGAACAAAGTCCCGCTCAAGCATGAGTTTATGGGGAACGTTAAGTCGGTCATGAGAGAAGATTTGATCATCGTAAAGGAGAATGTCGAGGTCGATAGACCGTGGGCCCTTGTCGATCAGCTTCTTCCTGCCCAGTTCTATCTCTATGGACTGGAGAGCATCGAGGAGTTCCAATGGTTCCAAACTCGTCTCTACCTGAGAGATCAAGGTTTAGCATTTCACCCAATTGGATAAAATCGAAGCACAAACCTCGCAAACCCCGTTCATAAAAGGATTTTGGTCAAGATAGTACATGGGGGCCGTCTCAAAAAGAGAGCTAGTCCTCCGAATTCTGATACCTGCGCGCTCCATCTGCGAGCAGGCTTTTTCGATCATTTCTACACGCTCCCCCACATTACTTCCTAGGGCAATGAAAGCCCTGTGGGAATCGGCATTGATGGGGTTCATGGTGGCTTTGAATGGAGCTCTTCGACTAGTCGAAAAAATGCGAACTGAGGCGGAAAATTTTAGCGGGACATGGCGGCAATTATGAGAGTGACTTTTAAACGACAGTGGCTTAGTGGAAGCAAGATTTCTACCAGGGTTAGAAGAGCGGAATGGAGGTGCAATAGCCTGCTGAACAAAAATCTACCTTAGAGCCCAGTTTCCGTATGGCTGTCTTCTTTCAAGAAATTCCAAGGCAGCTTTAGAGAAGGAGGGGTATAAACGAGAGCCGCAGCGGGATGAATTCCAAGACTTCGCACTGCAATGCAAGCTCCCCACAACTCCGGATCTCATCCTTCCAATGGGCGATGGGAGGTACAGAAATGCAGATCGCAAGGGGAACAAACGCAAAAGAAAAAGCAACGAGAATACGTCATGGATTTGGAGAGCACGCGGGGACTCATGACGCGCAGTCAGCTGATCGGACGGCTCCCTATTTCGCCGCCTAAGGCACCTACTAAGGATGCTCAGGAGCCAAGGCACTAAGGTACTTGGCGACTGCAACCCCCCGCCTCCTTAGTCAGCAGATTCTTCGGCAATCATGCCAGCAGACTCCGGGGTATACAGCCTGAGGCTGGCAGTCACACGTTCAACCGAGGCTCTCCCGAATCAGACGTCTACCTCCTCGGTTCCCCCGAGACCAGGCGTCCCGTATAACTATTCTCTTTCCAGCTTCACATCTCTTTTTCATTCCATCTCTCCCTCTCTTCCCCAGTTAACCTCTCCATACCCCATAATATCTTACTCTTTGGGTGCCCCATTTTTCCACCATGGCTTCTCCTCGTAAGTACTACCACTTTGCTGTCATGTGATTGAGCAACCTTTGCTAACAGCATACTTGTTCACCTGCAGAAAAGATTCGTACTACCCTCACCGATCTGCTCCAGATCAACCACCCCGTCCTGCTGGCAGGTATGAACGTGGCTGCTGGTCCTAAGCTGGCCGCTGCAGTCACAAACGCTGGCGGTCTTGGTGTTATTGGTGGTGTCGGTTACACCCCTGAGATGCTCCGTGAGCAGGTAGCTGAGCTTAAGAGCTACCTAAAGGACAAGAATGCACCTTTCGGTGTTGATCTTTTGCTCCCCCAGGTTGGCGGAAGCGCGCGCAAGACAAAGTGAGACATGCTAAATAACTTTTTGTGATTTGAGCACCTGTTAACAGGACTTTTATGATAGTTACGATTACACCAAGGGCAAGCTCGATGAGCTTGTTGACATCATCATCGAGAGCGGTGCTAAGCTCTTTGTCTCTGCCGTCGGTGTTCCCCCTAAGCATGTCGTTGAGAAACTTCACAAGGCCGGTATCCTTTACATGAACATGATCGGTCACCCCAAGCACGTTGCTAAGGCGCTCGCCGTCGGTGCCGATATCATTTGCGCCCAGGGTGGTGAGGGTGGCGGTCACACCGGCGATGTTCCCACAACTGTCCTTATCCCCACTGTTGCTAAGCTCTGTGAGGGCAAGAAGAGCCCTATGACAGGCAAGCCAGTCCAGGTTGTCGCTGCCGGTGGCCTGTTCAACGGCAACTCTCTCGCCGCTGCCCTCATGCTAGGTGCTTCCGGTGTCTGGATTGGTACCCGCTTCATCCTCTGCGAGGAGGCCGGTGCTCCTATTGCCCACCAGGAGGCTGTCCGCACTGCTGGCTTTGAGGACAATGTCCGCACTATTATCTTCACTGTAAGTCCTTTTACCTCAGGTGTGAATATGACCTTTGCACTAACTCAATCTAGGGTCGCCCCATGCGCGTTCGCAACAATGCCTACATTCAGAACTGGGAAGAAAACCGTCAGGAAGAGATGAAGAAGCTCACATCTCAAGGTATCATCCCTGTTGAGCACGACTTCGAGAACCTTCCCGATGATGTCGATGATGATTACCTCGACAATGCCCGTCCTTTCCTGATGGGTAAGGTTTCTGCTGTTGTCAACGAGAAGAAGTCCGCCAAGGCTATTGTTGACGAGTTCGTTGATGATGCTGCCGCTCTTCTATCCAAGGGCAGCAAGCTGATTGCTAAGCTGTAAGGGAAGATAAAATATATTTGACATCTTTATTATTATTACTACTACTACTTCTTTTCTTGGTTAATTTTATTTTTTGAGCACCGTGGAGCGGAGGTAAATATGCATGCAAGACGGGTGTTATTTGATGAATATACAGATGTGTGCACGTTAACAACTTCTATGACAATATACCTTTTTCCTTTTGTCTCTCTTGTCACATCTTTCTGACCAAGTGCTTTATTTCCCGTTTAAGCTGGATAGTCATGGTTATGATTTGATATTTGCCGGGCCACAAATTCATGAGTAAGATAGCCTTGTGTCCTTTTAAAATTATTCAAGTAATATCAGCCCATTTTTCAGTTAGATATATATATCCTTATCCAAGCACAGAAGTAGTAGACTAGTAATCAAGTAGGAGTCCTGTAATTCACATGTTTATATAGGCAATCATGATATGACTCCACAACTTAATTGAAAAATTATGTAATTTCCTCACTACCTACCCAGCGATGGAAATTCACAGGCGAGACTATAGATACGTAGGCAGCTAGATAGATCAATAATAATACCTTAATAGAAGGATTAATCAGTCAGTCTTCTCTAGTCGGTAATATTAATGGAAATAATCCATAATAATCTCTACCTAATCATATCTAGGGCTTCACCTAAGATACCACCTACCCTTGGTACCTAGGTAGACGTTATGTACCTCATCGGAGTTTAGGGCTTAGAAATACACCCATACATGCACACACAGAATAGGGTATGATACACTGCGTTTTTAGGAACAGCACCATTCAATATAGAAAATTCTATAACAATATATATAGATAGCCACTAATCTATTATATCGCTATCGCGCTATCTTAGTAGTAACTATCCTCCATTTATTTAGAAAAAAAAAAGGTTAACATTACGATACAAGGAGGTACAAAGCAATTGGAAGCCTCGGTAAATGGTCGAGTACCTCCTACTTGGAACGTGAACCTTTCCCAGGTAATAATAATCATAGCCATAATCACAAATTAATTAACCCTGGAATAATAATCAAGTATACGCCCCGCTCTGGTCCGCCTATTTGGTTCTGGCTCGGCAATAAAGTCGGGTTAGTGTATCAGGTTCTCTCTTATCGAATGAATCAAAATTAAATTCAACTTGTGGTTTATCTTTAATTGATGTTGGTAGAATAAAATCTATTGTTGCTTTAATAACTTCAATTGGTGAATTCGAACTCCTCTCCCATTCTTTTCCTCTCTTTGGCAGGATATTTTTTTTTTTTTTTTTTGGAAAGTTACATGTATATAGCTAGAGTTGTATTTTCATGTGTGAAGGGAGAAGATGATCTATGGATATATTAATGTATAAACAAAATTATCACAATTATTCCTAAGATATCAGTATATTTACTCTGGAGTACGGTGTCCTTGTGGCGACAACTCATGGTATTATTATTAAAGATTTATTCCTCTATTATTGGGAAGGAAATTTATGATTTTATTTCATATATGTTTCAGCATAACCTGCTGGGTTTATATGCAAGCTACAACTTACTAGGTACACTACAAATGCCCTTTACCTAGGTAGAGAGGGCCCTGAAGTTTGAACAAACCTAACGGGACGGACATGACATACTACCTAGCTAGTAGTTAATCAATAGCTACATTACTATCCTGACCGGCTGCTCCAATACACCACGAATCATGGTGTATCTCCCTCCATGCAGTTGGGCAATAGGCTACCTATTATTCCATACCCTTGCTAGCACTTACTAGCACTTGCAGGCACCCCACGCCCCCTTGAAAAGCTTCGCATCGGCCCAAGGCTTCCTCCGATCTCTCCTTTTAGACTCTGATCGACGATCATTTCGAAGATGCCTGCCAAGTCCTAACATGGAGAGGTGGTGGTCGCCGATCCGCGAGTCTGGGGAGGGGGAGGAGGGGTGATGGATCTCTAATTCTCCTCTCGCGAACTGTATAACGTTCTAAAAGAGAAAAGCAACACATGGTAACCTGCAGCAATCTTCATTGGTTTGGAACCCAGATGGCTATTGGTGTTAGGAAGAGAACCCTGCACCATACATATCCTCCAGAGAAGCGCTTTCTTTGCTTTTTCTTTTCGTGCCCGGCCCCGGCCGGTGGGTCGAGAGAAGGAGAACCAAGATCTCAAATCACTGGAGCGGAGAACGGAGTGCGTCAGCCAGACAGACAGTCGGAAATAAAAAAGAGAGAAAAAAAAAGGTAAAAAAGGAAAAGGTAGGTAGCAATTCCAGGGCTAGCTGAAGATAAGTCCGAGGGTTGAAAACCCCCCCTCTTTCCTCCACCCAACCCAATAACCGAGAAAAATAGAGTAATGACACAAGCTTCGAAATTCCTTATCAGTATTATCAAATTGAATCGGTATGATTACTTGGCACCATCCCTATCACCACCGAAGGGCTTATCAGTCTTTCGTCAAGCTAGACGACTAGTCTCCAAAGTGAAATGAATTCCACCCAGGTGTGATTGGCTCCTCGCCTCAACCTCACTGTGTATCAGCCGTCTCAGGCTTAGAACCCGCTCGACATTGGCGTGTTTCTAGAACAAGAGATAATTTTACCGTCGCCAAACGGAAACACGCGATATCCATCGGTCGCGTCCTATCTCCAGATATCGACTGCTTCCGCGAAAAACTCCACCTGTTTTGTACGCCTGTTGGCTGTGGTGAAGTGGGTCGCATGATAATCAATACGAATAATAATGGATCTGTGTGTTCGTACCCGGAAGCATTAGGTAGTTATTAGTAGTAGCTCTCCACCACGAGCGAAAGGGAAAAAAAAAGTTTTCTCAAGCAGATTAAAAAAGGATGCTGACCCCTCCAACTTACCTTGCTTGAACCCTTGCCGATTCGTCCTTGATATATCTGCTACATCTACATACACTTGCAAATCACTATCCATTGAAAGGATTTGGTCTTTGCTTCAACCTCTCCACCACCACCACCACTACTACTACTACTCGTTCTGACTACTCTTGAGACAATAATTGTTGGTGAATAAGTGGTCTACTACCCCATCAATTCCCCCGATCCCCAAAATGGGCGAGTTTGATTTAGAGAAAAACCCCCCTGTGGGCCAGTTAGCGTTAGATAACGGCAGCGATGGTGCTGTAGCTGGGGAGACCTTTGTATACGGTGACTCAATCTATGCGAAGTTACAACGACTGGCTGCGAAGTTGAATATTGAACAGCGAGGTATCGAACGCGTGCCTCCAGCTGAACAGACGGATACCTCATATGTCAATGTTGGTAGTATGTGGTTAGCAGCCAACATGGTGATTAGTTCATTCGCTATTGGTGTGCTCGGCAAGTCTATCTGGAACCTTGGTTTTGTGGATGCCATCCTCGTGGTTTTCTTCTTCAATCTTCTGGGTGTCATGACCGTTTGTTTCTTTTCCTGCTTCGGTACATTTGGTCTGCGACAAATGGTGTTCTCCCGACTTTGGTTCGGTTGGTGGGTAACAAAATTCTGTGAGTGCTGTCTTTTGCTGCGAAAGAAGCATAACAAATCCATCATGCTCTATGCATGGTTCTGCACGACGATGGAAAATAGCCAAAAGCTTACCCTTTTCTGATAGTTGCCATTCTAAACATGCTTGCTTGTGTGGGCTGGTCTGCAGCGAACCTGATCGTCGGTGGTCAGATGATCAATGCTGTCAACCACAACGTCCCTGGCTGGGCAGCTATCTTGATTATTGCCGTCTGTACACTTCTGATCACGATGGCTGGATACAAGGTCGTCCATTTGTATGAATACTGGAGCTGGATCCCCACCTTTATCATCTTTATGATTATTTTGGGTACCTTCGCGCACTCTGGGGACTTCCAGAACATTCCTATGGGGGTCGGAACATCTGAGATGGCTGGATGTCTGTCTTTCGGCTCTGCGATCTACGGCTTTGCTACTGGCTGGACCAGTTATGCCGCTGACTACACTGTGTATCAGCCCCCAACCCAAAGCCGTCGCAAGATCTTCTTCGCGACTTGGGTTGGCCTCATTATCCCTCTCATGTTCGTTGAGATGCTAGGTGTTGCTCTGATGACAGCTACTTCCATCAATGGTGGCGATAACAAGTATCAGCTCGGCTATGACGCTGCTGGTAACGGTGGCCTGATTGGAGCGGCTCTCAGCTCGCTCGGTGGATTCGGCAAGTTCTGCCTGGTCATCCTAGCGTTGTCTATTGTCGCCAACAATTGTCCCAATATTTATTCGGTTGCCCTGACTGTTCAAGTCCTCAGTCGCTATGCCCAGCGCGTGCCTCGATTTATCTGGGTCTTCTTGGGCTCCTGTGTTTCAGTAGCGATTGCCATCCCCGGATACTCTCACTTCGAGGCTGTCCTGGAAAATTTCATGAACTTCATCGCTTATTGGCTGGCAATCTACTCGGGTATCTCCCTCGTTGATCACTTTGCCTTCAAGCGTGGTTTCTCCGGCTATCACCCGGAGAACTATGATAAGCCTGGAAAGCTCCCTGTGGGCATCGCCGCTGCTCTTGCCTTTTGCTTTGGTGTCGCTGGAATGATTACTGGAATGAGCCAAACCTGGTATGTCGGTCCTATTGCAGCGAAGGCTAGTGGTGGTGATGTTGGGTTTGAGCTTGCCTTTTTGTTTTCAGGTGTGTCTTATTTCGGCTTAAGACAAGTTGAACTCAGGATGTTCGGTCGGTAATCTATGAAATGGTGGGGTCATCTTTGATTTTATTTCCTTTTAATTTATCTGCCTTCTTTCTTCCCTCCCCAAATTTCCTTCATCATCCAGCTTGGTCATTTTTGCTCTCATATTCAAGATATCTTGTTGATATATTCTTTGTTATGGATTTGTGGTCACCAAAAATGACTGGCCTAATGTAGTTATATTATACTTAATGGTTAATCATCATGTGCATACTTTATTCAGCCCTGAGTACTAGGTAATCTGTACCTTAATATCAAGCCTTCATTTAAGAACGGTTGGAATTTGAGTTATATGTACAGAGAGACTTTACTTGTGTATTTAGATAGTGTAGAACTGACAGCCGTTTCTAGGAGGAGAATGGTATGTTTATAGAAGGAAGCTTCTTCATACACACATCGTATTCACAAATATTATTGAAAGATCATTAAAGAAGTGGGGGGAGGAATGGATACCTGTTGGAAGATACAGCTCAATCAGATCACGTGGCAGGAACCACAGGTACCAGCCACAGCCGCCGCGCCACAAGACAATTTCCGCGCCGAACAAGAAATCCACAACGGATTTCAACAAGTTTTGCTTGAAATACAGAAATTCGACACGAAAGCCTAGATCACCACACAAACCAGCACGATGTCCCGACCAGGAAAGTGAGTTGACAATATCCTAGATGATCACATCGAAAATAATTCTGAGACGATCCCCGCCACCTAAACCTAATTATCTCTTTTTCATTTTCATAATAATTTCTTTCTGACTTGATAATTTAGCCGCGCCGACTGGGCCGACGACGAAGAGTTCGACGACCCCTCCGCCCTCCCCGCACAACAAATCATCACAAACAAAGATGGCACAAAGACCGTGATTTCATACCGCTTCAATGACGACGGCAAGAAAGTGAAGGTGACCCGACGGATTAAGACCACCGTGGTGCGGGAACATGTCAACCCACAGGTCGCTGAGCGAAAGACATGGGCTAAGTTCGGTCTCGAGAAAGGCCATGCTGCTGGCCCCTCGTTCGATACGACCTCCGTAGGCGAGAACATTGTCTTCCGCCCTAGCATCAACTGGAAGGCACAGGCACAGGAGGCCGAGAAGAATGGTGGCGAGAAGGGTAGCATGAAGGATCAGCTCAAGGATAAGAAGGTCAAGTGTCGTATTTGTTCCGGAGAGCATTTCACCGCTCGTTGTCCATTCAAGGATACTATGGCGCCTGTTGATGAGTCTTCTGCTGGCGGTGCCGGTCTCGAAGGTGGTGCTGAAGACGGCGGTGCTGCCGGTGGATTGGGTGCTGGAACCGCGAGCTACGTGCCGCCTCATCTACGAAAGGGAGCTGCAGGTGGTGGCGAGAGGATGGCTGGCAAGTACGAGAAGGACGATTTGGCGACACTGAGAGTTACAAATGTGAGTTTCTCTCTTTTCATTTTCCCTAATCCATTCTTTGCTTGGGGGCGGGGGTCGGAAGGGAGTTTATCCCCATCCTTTCCACCCCCAATCAATTACATATTTCTTCAATCTCGAAGAAATGTGTTTTTTTCTCTTTATGTATATATATATTTATGCATATGACTAACTCTCCAAAACAGGTCAGCGAACTTGCAGAGGAAGGAGAACTCCGAGATCTGTTCGAACGTTTCGGTCGTGTTACCAGAGTTTTCCTGGCCAGAGACAGAGAGACCCAAAGAGCCAAGGGCTTTGCTTTCATCAGCTTCGCAGACCGGAGCGATGCTGCCCGTGCCTGCGACAAGATGGATGGATGTAAGTTTTTTTTTTTTTTTTTTTCCTTTTTCTTTCTCTTTTACCTCCCTTCAACTCCATATACGAGGAATAATGCTAATGATGGTGACGCTTAGTCGGTTACCGCCACCTTATTCTGCGTGTCGAATTCGCCAAGAGGGCTTCTTAGAAAGCCATTTTTTAGGAGTTTTTCTATTGTTAATTATTACTTCTCTTCGATCCGGGTTGTTTACGAAACACAACAAACTTTTGGTTTTTCTCAATTTCTTCGTCAGGCGGGCTTAAACTTCGTAGGGCAGAAGATAATTTTCCTTGCTTGGTTTCTTTCCTCTCTATTCCTCTAACGTTGTGTATGATCCGTTTCGATAATGATGGTTACTCTTTTTTTTTTCCTCTTTGCTCTCAAAAATAAAAATTACGGAGGTGGGGGGACATTGAATATATGTCAAATTTCCTTTTTTTTTTCTCCCTTATCATATTCTCTTTTTTCTCTCTTCAACTTCCAAGTCCGTAGCCTTTTCTTCTCAAGTGCCCTTCTCTACAGAAGAGGTAGGGAAAAGAGAAGTAGTAGTTCCATTGACATGGTTATTGAAAGAGGGTCAAATGTCGAATATTGAGTGTACTCGTCCCTTCTTTGAGAAAATAAGAATTGTAATAACAGTTAATAATAAAAACCCGCGAACAGCATTAGTAGCATGAAGTAATCCAGCCTAATACATACAGAATACCTAGCTAGGGAGGTAGGTAGGTACCTAGACAAGCAGGCAGACAAGGAAAATGACACGAAGACAACAACAACAACAACAACAACAACGCAATGTGTAAAGATGGCCTTTTCTTTCTTTTTTTTTTCAGAGAACGAAAGGAAAGAACCACCTACCTAAATCATAATTCTAGTTCTAACCTCTCTTCATAGCTACACAAGTACCAGTCATAGGTTTGTAGGCCCCACGTATATATATGTATGCACATACTTGTATTCATAGGTATTCATACATACATACCTACCTAAGGTACAATTTAGCTATGTAGTTGGTAGTAGCGTAGCCAACTGCGAGGTTGTTCAATCTTGAGTCTTTTATCTATTTTTTTTTTTCACCTGTATTCCTTTCTTATTCTCCTACTGTTGGGTAGGTAAGAGTAGTGCGTTATAACCTTCTTATTTCTTTTCCGCAGTGCTCGGCGCTGTTGAAGTTTGTATGCATGTATATAATACCTAAGTTGGTTGGGTGGTGAGTATTTGTTGGTTAGAAGAGTCTAAGAAAATAGCAATATATCAACGTATATAGACTAGAACTTTATACGTCACTAGACTATACTATTAAAGCATTTCTCACTTTTACATATACCTTTCCTACAATAATATTTTTATAGTAGACCAAGTAACTCTTGCCAATAGTCACTAATAACTGTTGAGATTAAGTAGTTGTAGGGAAGTACAAAAATATATATTGTGTGTCTATAGATAGATAGGTACCTTAGGAGATAGATAAAATGAAGAGCTTTAATGTGTGCTAAATGGAGAGAAAGAGTGTTTGTCAGGAGGAGTACCTTGTACTTCTCCATGTATCACCTCCTACCCACCTACTAGTAAGTATCTGTCCTGGGAGTAGTGAGGTAAACTTAAATAAGTTTAATATTTGATGAGGGTAGAAACTTCTTTTCCCTGCACATTTCCTTTTACTCGCAGGTGCAGGTGCGGATCCTCCTCCTTCTCTTCCCCTTCTTTTTATTTGATGTAATTACTGCTGTCGATCACAACCTGAGTGTACAGATAAGAATGCGTTGTGTTTGGTGTTTCAATATATACTGTTTATTTTGCTGTCATTATCTTATTATTCTCACTATAAAAATACGTGGACTGCCCAAAAAAAAAAAAAAAAAAAAAACCCCTACTCAGCTAAGTATTGTAGTTTAGAAGAAGCCAAAAATGCCAGTTTTTCTTCCTTTCTCTTCTCATCCCTGCCTTTGCGGCAGTCAGAAATAGCCTACCTACCTGGCCTAACCAACACACCTAGGTGATATGTAAATTTCGGTCAGCTGTATCTCTTGATCAGGGGCCTAATATCAATCCATTACGTAGGGCATGAAAGGGTGGCATAATGTAGCATCACAGTGTCATTGATGGGTGACACCAAAAATCCGGGCATTTCGACATATCTGGATCAGATCATCTTGTTAACACCCCTCACCTTGCCACTTTGAACTGAAGGATCATTTCAAGATGGGGCTGGGTAGGGTATTGGTGGTGTGGTGGTTATTGAGTCAAAGCGAACACGGTAATCATTCTTTCATCTTAAGCCACTCGCCAGTGATGGTTGTGATTGAGACATGCCGGCAAGAATTAGCTCCGGTTACATTGCATGTATCACTGTATGTTTTACAACCATGAGCTGTTAGATGGAGTTTCTCCCTTTTTCCTTTCCCATTCCCATTCCAATTTCCGTCCCCTTTCCTTTTTTTCTTTCTTTCTTTTTCGTAGGTAGTGGAGTCAAGACAACCAACAAGGTTGGAACATGGCTCATGCACCCGACTTGGCTTGGGCTCTCTGGAAAGGTGTTAGGTTCAGCATTTGGGCGGATTTTGTCAAGGTATTCTGTGCTACTCAATCCACACTCTGGTTTGCTGCCTAAACTCTGGCTTTCCTGCGGTAGGTCCGTCCCCCGGAGAGAGGAGTGTGGTCTCTATGTCGCCTTAGCTCTTTTTTGAAACACCGTTGCATTATGTAACAAAGCTACCAGCTGAGATGTACCTGATTCAAATGAATTCAAGGCGTACAATAGCTCATTGCGGCCACCCGTGCCGGGGCGGTAGAGACGGAGCCTAGTATGGGATGGAGCTTTTGGGTGGTTATCCTTCTCTTCTATTTCCTCATGGCCCAGCTTATCTCCAGCTCTATTTTTTTAGGGGGGAAGGGGCAAGGGGTTGCGTAAGGAGTGGAATCCCAATCACGTCAGTCAGTTTCTAATGTATATTTATATCGTATTTAGTTTGAACAACGAAATCTTGGATATGAAAATAATGTACGAAAAAATAATGAGAAGCAAATTTGAGGTATATTGTTCGACCGCGGATTCATGATAGACAAGTGAAGACATGGACTGTAGCTGCAATGATAAGGGCGGAAAACCTACCAGGTAGCTATCTAGTACCTAGTAGGACCCGTGCAGTCAGTAGAAGTTTTCGGGCATGATCGGTGGCCGTTGAAGTAGTGCAACCAGAAAATCATTAGAGACATCTGTAGAATGACATTAGGCAACGCCACGAGGATACATAACGCCCGGCTCATCATGCGGTATCCACGATAATTGCCCACATGTGTCAAATTTTCTTGTACATGCGAGGTAACGTTCATAGATGAAGGTTTGGCAAAAAGAGAATGAAATTAAGAGACAGACACACATACCGAAATACTCTCCCTTGCACTTACTCCGTGCCATTTATTTTTAATATCATTATCACTATCATTAATAACACTATTATTATTACCCCCACCCCTTTAGATCCTGTTAATTTGCTCTTCAGAGAATATAGATTAATTCTGGTATTCGTGTAGATTATTGTCATGTAAGCCTGCTTCATGTCGAGTTGAAGCTGCCGGCTGAGCATAAGGATACTAACGCAGGGCACCAAATAGGTTCCCTACACTGAGTATATTTTAGGGTACATAATACTCTTCGTTACCCGGGTTACAACCAAGAGGGAGGGTGCAAAGGTGTCTGCAAATATTTGTTCTGGGGATTGAAAAAGCAGGGACAAAAGAGGATGTCTAGGCATTCGTCCTCAATTTGCGGGAAAATTATGCATGAAAAGCAATCGAAGCTATATGAGGCCAGCCAAATGGAAAATCTGAATCCTAGGATCTGAATTTTGCTAAGATAGTTCTTAGCAAAATTGGTAGCGAGGGATCCTAGAAGCAACAACCAAATGTTCTGGGCCCAAAGATAGGTGCCTAGGTACCTAATCCTGAGACCACTTTGTTGGGCAATTACCTAACTAATCGTCCATGAGGAAGGAAGAAAACAACCCAATTTGTAGGTCGATTCTCTTAACGGGATAAACGGCCATTACGGCCACCTGCAGCATGAACCATGCTACTCCTATCTCTGACTATCTCCCTCTTGCTTTGTGAAGTCCAATCCTATAATGTAGTAGCACAGGTCAGAAACATATACCAGACAGGCCGTGATGCTAGCAGAGTATCAGCCCCGGCGGCACTTTCCTTATATAATTAAAACCGGATTAACACCCAAAATAGGGTTACTTGAGACTCAAATGGAAGTAGCCAAGTCGGGCTCTTTAATTCTTTAAGGCTTTACTAGTGGAAAGGAGGGAAATGGTTTAAAGAAAAAAATACAAAAAAAAAAAAAACTCACCTGTCAACTGTCAAATGCAAAAGCAAATCAAAATAAGCAATAATACAACAATGAAGGGACAAAACAAATCAAAATAAATGAAAATAAAAGAACACAAGTAGATAAAATAAAATGAACCAAGACTAGAGCAGATGGAACCTAGAACGGTAGCATCTGGATCAACAGTGGGTCACAATGGCTCTGTTTTATCATATTATAATAATATTTGATTTGCTCAACATGATTTCTGAAAACAGGAGGATTAGAGTTTGTAAATTTAATGGCCTAGATAAACTTTACTGCCTCTCAGTTTAATGCTTTCTGAAGTGGTTGGTTAAGTTAATAGTTTCTTTAAAAAGAACAAAAGATATCCTCAGTTGTTCTCATAATTGGGAGGTTGGAGATGTTATTCCAATTCAAGAATTTTTATTTTTATTTTATTTAATTATTTACTATTCATTTTGTCTCAATATGAAGCATTTTGGAAAAGACCTTCTGGCTCTCACCTACAAGGAGCCTTTTATAATAAGGGCAAATATACCTAGGTAGAGTACAGTACAAGACCTTTTAGAGAGCACGTGCTGGAGAAAGCCCAAGTATTTCAAAAACGCGGATGACGCTAGTCTTCAATGGGCTAAGGTAGTAAGACACATAGGTAGGTAAGTAATGCCGTAGCTCAAGTAATCATAATAATTGGTTGATACTTGATAGTCCCTCCATCACCACATTATTATTATTATTATTGTCAGTTTGGGCACTCATGATATTATTTCCTTGCACTGCCATCTCCTCTATGATCTGCTAGCGGTCTTACTGCTTCCACATCCATTTATGACTCGAGTTCCGTAATTACCCACCAGCCTATCTACCGACTCTCCCGACTTGCTCCTAATAAATAATAATGATAATAATAATAATAATAATAATACTACTACTAATACTAATAATACTAATAATAATGGCTCACTCAACTGAAATGCAACCTCCCATCCCCGCCCCTTGTACAAGGTTACGATGGATTCACGCTGCATCCCGCGGAAACATCCTGCACGACATCACCCTCCACTGGGCATTTCATCCTTTTCCCAAGTTCCCAGAAAGAGATTTCCGAGTGAACTTAATTCTAATTCATCAATTAGTGATTGGATTTGACTCTCTTTTATTTTTATTTTTTATTCTTTATTTCAATTATTATTCCCTATTATTCCATATCACATTCGAACTAACTAGCTTCCTGCAAGCTTGGATGATCATTTAGCCACAACCACTCGATAGCCTCTAACAAGCAAAAGAACAAGGGAAAAAAAAGAAGAAAAGAAAAAACGAAAAGAAAACAAGAAAAATAAATGATAATTAAGGGAAGAAAAACTAGAATGGCAACCTACTCCACTCGATGAGGGCTGGAATATCAGTGGATCATGGATCACTCTCATGGGCCTTATTTCAGATTTAGTAGACTTCTTTGTGTTGTCTCCCAAATATATGAGCCCCGCAGCTTATTCTGGAAGCTATGTTGTGTACTCCGTATTTCGTACTTCCTGCGTACGTACCTCCACACATGTTACTTTTACGGACGGACTTGGGAAAAAAAGGGCTTTTCCAAAATGGACTATTGTTTTCAAGCCATATTTCAGCCAAAAATACCTGGGCTATTCACCGAATTATAGCAACCTGTCGTACTTTGTACAGGCTGCATGATTGGTTTGGTGCTTTCTCGTCAGTGTCGGTGAGCAAATGACGACCACAAAAAGTAGTCGTTGGATCAAAGTCGTCGATCGCCTGATCTCTCATTCATGCAAGAACGGCTAATACTCGTGCCTCGAATTCCCGACAATCATTCTATGGGAAAGTCCTAAATGAGCTTCACGTCTAGAACGATGACTCCCTTTTATGGGTCCACAACCCCTGTCTAGCGCTTCACATTTACCGTTCGCCCATGGTCTACCAAGCTATTGGCTATCTCCCATTGCCTAAGCTCATAGCGCCCATAGCCTCTGTCATGCGACTGGGGTCTGCACGGGATTGCTGGGGTGATGATCGCCGCCACTAATCTGCTTTAGCAACATCTTAATTTGTTTTGGTGCATTCTGCCGTTTGCCGAGTGTTCGCGCTAAACAGCTGACTGTATAGAACCAGCCTACCTAGGCTAGCACCTTGTCGACAACATTAAGGTTCATTCCATTTAAGACTACTCAGAGTTTGCACGTCTCTTAAACTCGGGTCATAGAATGTAACATGGATTTTCGCTAATGTTGTGTTTCTCCAACAATTTTGACAGGGTCCAAGATTTCAAGCACCAATTTGGATGATGCAACAATATTCTCCATGAAGCACTATCCTTAAATTTTTTTCCCCAAATAAGAGATGGGGCATGAGAATAGGGCTTGATCAAAACGGGAGAGGGGGAAAAAAAAAAACGGCAAAAAAAAGAAAGAAAAAAAAAAAAAAAAAAGAAAAGAAGAGGGAAAAAGGGAAAGGACCAAAAAGGAAAATGCCATACTTCTCTCCTGATCCTTGCTATCACCTTGTAGCGTTCGGGAGCTATGGTTCTTACTTAGTTTCCTCTTTTTATTCTATTCTATTCTATTTTATTTTTTTACCTTTAAAAATGGAAATGAAATAAAAGAAGATAAAGAAAGAAAGACGGTTACCAAAATTTCTCCCCCGGAACAGCAAATTTCAACGGCCCTGACATGGTCCGAACTCAACAGCAAACTCGTGGCGAGAGTCGTATTCACTCTCGAGCTTAATTTGGTAAATCGAAGGCCCAGGTTCTGCAAAGCATTCCGCCGCATATCTATCAGGGTTCTTCATTGGGCAGGGTAGAGGGGGCCAGACTGGGAAGCGGAGGAGTGGACATTAATTAAGTGGGCTTGGACAGAAGAGAATAACATGACATGAGCGATCAATCTCAGTATTTGGAAACAAATAACAACGAGCGGATCCCTCGATCGTTGAATTAAGACTTTTGACTCCTACAAGCCATTCGACCTATTCTGGGACACTGTGTTAAACAAAGAGCATTGGATTGCTCACCTTCTCTTCGGATCATCTAATTGGTTTTATTCGGCCTTTAGCTACGAAAAAAGAAGTATCCCTCTAGGTTAGTTGGGTCCAACGATCACCTCCTCGACGTGGACTAGTCAAACTTTGGAATTCCCGATATACATATACGATTGCAGTTTGGAATCAGATACCGCAGCGTTAGATGCAAGATACTGCTCTTAACTAGGTGCCCTGTCGGATTCATACCCTACTTCTGAATAACAAGTAAGTCAGCAGATGAATGTCATCATATCTCTTCGATAATTCTTCTTCATTTCTTTTCCCCATTACTCTTTTCTTTTACTTTTCGTTCCTTTTTTGTTTTTATTTTACTATTTTCCCCCGCTTTGATTTATTCCCTTTCCCCTTCTTATCCCGAGTATGAATACATTTACTCAAGTCCATTAAGCCTACAAGACAATATACCCCTTTATTAGAACCAGTATTTTCTGTGCTCTCTCCTGTGACTTCACCGCATACACAGTCTGGAATCACAGGAACTCTAAGAAATCAGGTCAACAACCATCAACTCCTGCTCAGATCTATGAGTGATCCTGTCATTCTTTATCAATAACATGACAGTGTAAATGCCAAGAAGAGATATTCACAGGTGGAACGTGCCATGCTTTCTTTTTTCTTTGTTTTTAACACTTCTTATTTGTGTTTGGTCTCCTTTTAACTAGCTCTACACCCCTCCATTCTTGCTTCTTATCCGTTGAATTTCATTTGGATTACCCATTATTATGCCGGCCTTCTGACATGCCCAAGGCTTGTGACTCGGGGCAAATTGTCTGCTTGATGGTTGCTCCCAGTCTTCATTTGGCGCCTCCGAATCTAGAAGGCTTTTCAGTTCTTGATCGACTACCTTCGGCCATCTAACCGAGTCATTGACGCCGTCCACGCACCACTTTTCTTTTTCATCTTATTTTTTTTTTATACTGTGGTTAGATTTTCTATCAGGTTCGGCGAAAGAGAAGTCTAACAAAAAAAGAAGCGAAACATTTTCATCGAGGCACAGGAATATCGGATCCAATGAGCAGCAAGTCCTAAGATTTTCTAACTTTTCCCTCTGACATACCCCTATTTTAACTGTCAGAAGTCTACAACTTTGTTTCCCTGGGCGTCTTTAGGTAGCCCTCCCTCAGATTGGGTTGCTCCTAACAATCCAGTAGTCGGCTTCAATAAGCCCTTAACCAGGTTCGCTGACAACACATTTAATTTCTTTTTCTTCTTTTCGTTTCTTTTTTCTTTTTCTTTTTTTTTGGGGTTATTTTCCACCTGTCGCTTCTCAAATGAATCACTGTAAGGATGCTCTCATTTCTCTTATCCTCCCCCTCCTCCCACATTTTATTATTTCTTAGATGCTTTTCAATCATTATCATACACATTTTGATTTATTGTGTGGCTTCTCTGATCCCCTGCGGCCAGCTGATGACAGGCGATCTACATCCGGGGTGACGTCTAATCCTCTACCCTTTAAAATTTCAAGCTTGCTCCTTTGTTACACAATACTTTTTCTTTTTATACATTCTTCATTTCATTGTCCTGGTATGACATCAAGAAAATACTGTATGTATGTATCCTCACTCAACAAGGATAGCTATTTCAGTTTCGGCTGGTGAAGAACTGATAGCCTTGTACCTTTCTATTCTATTTTCTTTCTTTCTTTTGCTTCATATTAGTTTTATATTTTGTTTTCTTTTGTTTCTTTTTCTACTTTTCTGTATTACTATTCCCTTGATTTTCTCCAAGCCTCTCTCTCTCCTTTTTCTTTTTGTTTCCATAATTTCCGCTATACTCCCCTCGACATCTTATTCTAACCTATGGTCTTTGGCCCAACATCAGTTCTCCAAAGTTCATTCCAGCTGGACGGTCTCATCAACACCGACAGTGATTATCCTGGCGCACAACGACATTATCCTGGGCCGGCAGGCTTTTCTATGGACGACGAAGAAAATAATCGACGAGGTGCCGTTGGCAATCCTTTAGCCCAACCCGTCTCGATACCTGCCACCAACGGCCTGCGATACAACACACAGCAACCTGCGATGCAGGATGTACCGTAAGTTGTCTTCCAATTTGGACTATTCTTATGCTCCACTTGGCCCGCTTGCAGCAACTAGTCAGAGTATTTCTTTTAGCCCCGACAACCTGAATAACTGTCTCTGTCTTTCATTTATTTTTCATTTATTTTTTTTTTCTCCAGTTGTCTCTCTAAATTCTTACTTTTTCCTTCTGGGTTTTATTATTATTACTATTTTTCTTATTTTCATCATCTATTGATATTTTATGTTTTGATTTTTCATTATTTTTTTTTTTTTGATCTCCCCTTCTCTTGTCTCGTTCTCGCAGTTTTATTGCTGCTGCATCTACTTATGTATATCGATACTTGCATGCGTTCTGCTGTTCTGTTTGAAAAGGGGGGGAGTTCTCAAAATGGTACAGAGTATTACCATACTGCTCCTTTCTGATTCATTTGCACATACTTACTGCATATTCGTGATGTGTCTGGCCCGCCCAATCAACTGTTACTGGGGCCTCTTTCGTTGTCATCTTTCGAGTCAAGGGCTCACTTCAGCAGAAGCAAGTAAATTGGGTTTGCTGACCAAGGAGTTGGCCCTTTTAGATTTGCAACTTCTCCCACAATACTAATGAGTCCGTCTGATTCATGCTCTGGTTTGTTTTCCTCGCTTCAATAACAAGTATACCATTTTTTCTTTCAAGTACTAACATGCTGCTGACTATTAATGGGATTTGGATTCCCAGAAACTTTCTCTCCCACATCAGGCTCCCTTTACTCTCACTCTCCCGGTTTAACCTACGATAGGATGCCAGATTTCAGATCCCATCGGGTCCCCCCTCTGTAAGCTTACTACCTCCCTTGATCAATATACTAAAAGCACCAATTGATAAAGACCTGCCGCGGGCCTCTGGTTCAGTCAACCACCTGCCAGTGTCGCGTCTACGATGCAGCCACAAGGTAATTCCTCAATAATGGGAAGAAACGACAGTTATCCTGGGGCGTATGCTATCCACCGAGGTACATTTCCCCCGCTTTCTAGTTTGAGCGACATGTCAAGGGTTTCCCCATACACTAGCACTCCTAGAGCTCTTGATTGTACCATGGATCGATCGCAAAACTTGATGTTTGGACAGGCTGGGAACATGTTGATCGACCCTGTTCAGCGTCTTCCACAGCCTATAGCCGATGCGCCTCCATTCCACGAAACTAGTGTACTTCAACCAGTGATTGCCGGCAATCAGACTATCAAACCAGAAATCCAAGCAAAAATTCACAAAGGGTTCTTCCAAGTTGATGATAAATGGACCTGCTATCGTCGAAACTACTTTGCTATCTCCTGTTCTTTCTCGTTACATCCCTGGACTCACACGCCTCTTTACCTGAAGTTTTCCGATCAAGCAACCGAGAGAATCCTCGCATTTTCAATGTCAATATCAGCCATTGTGAATGCACAGTATGGGGAAGTCCGCGAACTCGTTCAGCATACACCCAAACGGGATAAGCAATCGGAACGAAAACCAGGGAAAATTATATTACAGCCTTGCCAGCCGCCACCCATGGTCCTGGGTCACGGAGCGACCTCTACTAACGGCCAGCACAGCTTTTCATTGGCCTCACAAACAACTGGAATGGCCGTCGAGTATACCTCTTCTTATAGCAGCGCTTCTCAGCCGCCCCAGCCTCCTACACAGCATACATTTGAACGCATTCAATTCCAGAAGGCGACAGCTAATAATGGAAAACGGCGCGCTCAGCAACAATATTATAATCTAGTTGTTGAATTGTATGCGGAAATTGCCAGTCCCACTGGCGGTGCGGATAGCCAGTGGATCAAAATTGCTCGAAGGTTGTCTCATCCAATGGTTGTTCGAGGACGCTCACCGGGTCATTACAAGGACGGTCGACGAGATAGCTCGACCAGCATGGGTCCCGACGGGGGAAGTGGTGGCTCTGGGGATAGTAGCGGAGGAGCGGTCTTGCCTCCAGGCATTGGACAAAATGCACGGTCTCACTTGACCCTAATGTCGTACGACTCCTCCCAGCGCGGTGGGCCCCACTATGGCCGAAACGATTACCACCAAATGGCAGCAGCTGATCAATCACCACTCAGTGAAAGCCCGCATATCTCATCGTCTTCATCGTCATCTGCATTTGATATAGGAATGATCAACGACTCCATGGATCCAATGGACTCAATGAAAAGCACTTCGAGCATGGACTCATACCATGGCCCTAGCTTTGGAATGGTCGATAACCGGAAGGAGAGTCAGTTCCGCAACCATTTACCACCTTTTGAATATGATCCAGGATGTAAAAACACCGAGGATTCGGGAAACGCCTTTTCTGAACCATATGACCCGATGGTTTCTATGATACCTAACGAACAAGGGAGCTCTTCACATTATCTAAAACACCCCTCACGATTGGCATCCCAGCCATACCATTCCAGTTCTAATGGCTATGACTCTGTTTACCCCAACCGCGGTAGTAATGGTTCTTATCATCGACTTCAAAACTCCCAGAGTCTCTGCACCTAACTAATTATTACTCAATCTTTTTTTTATTTCGATGACTTTCCTTTTTTTCTTTCCCCTCTTTTTTGTTCCTTTACCCATCTTTCTTTTGCTCACTTTCTTCGACCCAATGCTCTTTCCCCACATGTTTTTCACAGCGACTCCTTACATTCCCCCTGTTTTTTTTTTTTTTTTTTGTTATTATCTCTTTATTGGACGTATGAAAACTGAGAACGATATCCTTTTCCCAATTTCTTTTTAACCCTGTGTTTACTCTAGGAGTTATTACATGTGCCAAATAGACTGATAGCCCAAGCTACTCAAAAAATATTGTTATTTTACATGATTGTTCAAGACCAAGAGTGTCAGTTTCAATAATTCTTGGCTGATTTATAGTTTTGGTGTTCTCTATTTGGCACCAGTCTTACTTTCTTTTTCCTTTCACCTCATTTTTTTTATTCATTATTATTCCTCTTAGTTTTCCCTTTTCTTTTCTTTTCTTGTTACAGTCCTGTCTCCTCCGGAAGGATGAAAGGGTATTATTGCATGATGTTCTTCTGCAGCCGAGGGGAAAAAAAAATACATGTAAACAATCTTACCATGATGATGAATTTGTCACAAGGCGCTGGGACTAGAGGTCTACTTCTGCCGTGCAGATAATCGCAGGACCTAAATTGGAATCAAGACTGTTTATTTCACTTGAAGCGGAGCATAGGAGAAAAGGAAAGGAAAGAAATGAAGCATTCCAGCCAAATCAAGTACTTTTTTGGCTCAAGAGGCGTCAAATTCAGGTGGCGCAAATGAGCTCTCAAGCCTTCTCTTCGAAAAATATTAAAAGAATTGTTCATTGGTGGAGGTAGGTGTCTTTTACTTCAATCTACCTACACCTACCTACCTCCTATCCTGCCTAAGCTTACCTAGGACGAGGGATTTGTGACTCCTTCGTTTCCAGAAAACGCATTTATTGGATTTCATGTGGTATTTATTATTCTTTTTCTCCGATCTGTTGCCCTACTTGAGGATTTCCAGGGACTCCTGCCGCTGTCACGACGTTCCGCTGCAAGTGCAACCCGGAGTTGATTTCCATTGAGTTTTTAGAGCCAATACTACTTGTACGTACATACTAGATAAGACTATTGAAAATCAGTGAAAATTTTTGCCCCAAGAAAAAAAATGAGTTCTTGTTGCCACTGTCACCTCCTCGCTGTCCAAGTGTGTGTATATGTGTGTGTGAGTGAGTAATATATTCATATTATAAATGACAAGCCATTGGAAAACATGACCTCCGAAGCATTGACTCAGACAAATGACGACAGGATCGACGACCTTCGAGTTGGCGGTCGGTCAATAAGTCTTACTAGATACCTAGTACATAGTAGGTAGTCTCGTAATTCCCTTTTGAGCTCACCTCCTTTTATTTTTATTTTTACTTTTTACTTTTTTTTTGGTCCTTTGCTTTACCTTCCCCCCATTTTGATTGATTATTAATTTCTAATTATTACCACTATTAACATAATTACTTGTTTTTATTTAAATTATTATTTTGCTTCCTAGGTACTTTGTGTTGAGTGATTAGACTTTTTCCCATTCCCCTCCTACACCTCGTAGTTCCTTCTTCTTGTGGTCGTAGTCAGCAAAAAATACCTACCTGGTGATGAATGAGTGAACATTGGATGCATCTTCTCTCCCCCCCTACCCACCTCATTTTTACTCCTTTCCCCCCCCCGCCCATCACTCAAATTGTTGCTTTTTCTTCTTTTTATTTATTTTTTTTTTTTTTACACCCCTTTCAATTACTTTCCATACCTGTCTTTTCGTCCGTAAAATGAACGAGGAAAGAAAAACGGATGATAAGGAAGGAGAGACATCCAACGAATGTCAAAAAGAAGATGGTGCTAAATAAGACGATTCACACTGCTGATCTTTACCCAGAGATCGACTAAGCATACATTAGATTGCTTGATTAATTTCATTTGCATTTGATGAGGCGAGGATGAACCGGATATCTTCCCCCAACCCATTCATCCTACTCTGTAAGCATCAGGTGGTTGGATCGACCAACAACCAAACTTGGTTAGCCCACAAAATCTCCCCCAGACTTTCTTGGCACGTTCAGAGATATATTAAAGGACTACTATGTATAACCACAGCTCCTCTTAATAATGAATGAAACTTTTCTGCGCAGTATTAGTATGCTCTACAGCTTCTGTTTAGATACATCCAGTACTGCTCTTGGGTGATTCTTTCAAAAAAGTTTTATTCCTCCTACACCCTCGAAAAACCGGCTTTCTTTGTTGTTTGACTACCGCCGAAAATTTGCTATACCTACTTCCAGTATATATGGACGTTTGCGCCCCATCCACGAGTGACCCAGGCCAATAAAACCACTTATAAACACTGGCAAACCATTTAATGACCTGTTGATCGATACTGCCCTTTGTTAGACATGCTTCATGCGTCAACCAAGTTGTTGAGAGCCATTATGCTAGAGCCCTTGTTTAAGCAACTGAAATGCTCGTGACGCTTAAATGATTCCTTTAGAATGGCCCACCATGCAAGTCGTACAAGGGGCTCGGAAGGGCCCGAGAGAATGATTTTTTTCGCGGGCGAGGGGGAAAGAGGGGGTGGGTAGCGCCTTGCAAGCCATTCTTCGTCCGCCGATATCAGAAAGAAAATTGCTTGTCCAGGGTGGCCAACAGCGTGTCACTGCCCTTAGAAAGGACGACCCCGGGACAATTAGGCTGTTGTGCAACCGTTACATCCAATCTGGACCTCTTTCACTACACCAAGACCCGTGATACAAGGAGAACCTCGAAATGAAAGTACCCTGTCTCAACGGCCAGATCCAAGCAGGTATGACTCCTGACAGCAACCCCATCTACCATCCCCCCTACCTATACGGCTCCACTTATTCACCCAGTTACCTTCTATTCAGGCCTCCAGCTGTTTGCCTCGCACATGTAATTGATAAGGGAATTAGAACCAAAAAGAGAACCATGTCTTTCCTGTCTGTCAAATGATCCTGACTTGTTAAACCTGGCCGCCAAGTGCTCGGACCTCAAGGGTAACGTACAAGGGCTATTCCAATCATTCAATCAGCAAGGCTAATGGACCACGCATGCCCCGCTGATGAGACTACTACTTACGTGAACATCCTTAGGCACTGGTTGCTTTATTGCCCAGCAAGGAGTCTACGCGTCGTCTATCCTTGGATTTGTTTTGAAACTTCAATATGCATGCCTTCGCCTTAATACCAACTTGCAAAAATGCTCATTTTCGTAGTGTGCTGGGAAAAGGGAGAGGGTTAAGGCCGTGCCATGCCCGACACTATCTCGATACCCACAATTTTTTTCTAGCCCGATATTTTATGCATCCGTTATCTGTTTCACGAAACGGTTTTTCTCGGACGCCGTGTTGCATTAACAAACCTCCGACAAGCTAAGTAGGCAAGCAATTAAAAAGGAAAGGAAAAGAAGAGGGAAACAAATGTACATCCAGAAAGGTCGGAAAGGTCGAAAAAGCTAGAAAAAGCACAACGAGAATATGTCTCAGGGTCAAGATCGCCTCACAATCTGACTTTTCGACGTATACTCTTATTCCACATTTACAGTGTGGACGTCATCCACTCCTTCCTTTCCCCTGTTCAGCTCTCATGATTTTCTTGAGGGGGTGGTAGGTTACCTTCGGCCATCTATAACTTTTGCCGGTGTTTCCAGCGGGGCCTTGAGTGAGATTTGTCGAACAAACAAAGCGTTTCAGCGCGCTAGGCTGGTTCAAGGCCAACCAAGTCGCTAGCCCACATGAACACACAAAGAGTAGTAAGTAGTAAGAGGCGAGGTGCATTGGTAATTCCCTGTTCATTTCCCAATTGAGTCCCAATTCCTTTTGCTCCCATTATACTAATCCCCGTTCTTATCCACGCGAGAAATACGAATAGAGAGTTTGCGATCCAGCTCCTCCTGTTCCTGGGTTGAAGGTACCATTCCCATTGCCTGCTCTACCTGTGGCGATATCCAAAGGCCAATGGATGCCCAAGCCATAACTCCAACCCCAAAGAGAGCTCTCGTCTTCGGAGAAAGACCACGATAGGAACTAACAAACATGGTCAGCAAGTAAAGAGTGAAAAAAAAGTCTCCTTTTGGGGTATGAAAAAAGAAAAGAAAAACAAAACCTCATGTATCTACCTACCTCCAGAGTGACATTTTTTTTTATTAAGAGGGGAAATTTTTATTATTATTATTATTATTGATAATTTTATTATTGTTATTATTTGCCCCTTTCTTTCTTGGTGTGCAATAATGCAACTTGACCTTTTCTTTTTCTTTCTTTTTTTTTTCCTCAGTCAGGTTGGCGTGGATGATGTAGGTTAGGATCAGACTTGATTGTAATTTTGTTCTAATCAAATTCGATAAGATTGGGGGTAAAAGGAAGAAAGAAAGAAAGTGTGGTATGTGTGTCTCTGTGTGTATGTCTTATTATATATATGATAAACATGTATAAAGGGTAATAAAAATAACAACAGAATATTTAAGAAAAGGGGAAAAATAAACCTCAAGGGCCAAGCCGATGATGTCCGGAGTTCATGCCAAGAATAATAAATAATTATACTTACCTACGTACCTACCAATCTAGGTAACTACCTTAGGTAATAATTAATAATTAATAATTACCTAGATCAGAAAACCAGTTTAGTAGATTAGTGTTCAATCTTTATTTTATTTATTTTGTAGGGAGTTAATTATCCATTAATTCCGCTTGTTTGCTTCAATTATTATTAACTTCATTAACTGAATAACTAATTTATCATTGAAAAGAGGAGGGGGGATACTCTCTAAGCAGTAGATTATAGTTTCCATGAGGATATGGTAGATCAGGATCATAGGCATAAAATGGGTAAATATGCGCCTCTATTTTTTTTTAAAAAAGGGGAAGCATTGACATAAATATAAACATTCACTCTTGTTTATTAATAAGGAAGAGAGGCAGAGAATTGTATAACTATACAAGTATACACTTACAGAGGCTATGTATAAATTTTGTAATCGTATCCATTTCATTATATTTATTTGAAAGCTTGCCTAATTTGCCTCTAGAGAGACATGTGTAGACTAGTCAACCCATCCCTTTGAATGAAGAACACAACTTGGAACGCATTTATATAAATATAAAAAAAAGCGAGTTGTTTGGGATGTAGACTTTAAAGACACCAATAAGAGTGTTATAATTGAACGCGAAGAAATCATACACAATAAGGGGGGTAAAGAAAAAAAAAAAAAGAGGTATATCATAGAGCAAAAGAAAAACTGTAGCTTTGGACTAAGCCAAAAAGATACACTGTAAAGTTAGTGGTTTAGACCAACAGACAGTGGTGAAGAAGAAGCGAAGAAGAAGTCAAGCTATACAACTATATTTAAGGAATACGGCAACTGGATTGAAGGTATAGTCTTTACTTCTTTCCATAGGCACGGTCAATATCTTTCTGGAAGTGTGTCATGATCTTCTTGCGTTGAAGCTTCTGAGCCGCAGTCATGTAACCCTGGTTATTCTATTAGTACCTGAAAAAATGCAGAAAATAAGCGAGACTTACGTTGTGAGGGGTCCATTCCTCATCTGAGAGAACAACACCATTGATGATTTCAATACCTTTCAGGCCTTGTGCCCGGCCAAGGTTCTGCAGCTGCTTGAGGACGACAGATTTGAGTGTTTCGTTGTGGACAAGAGTTTCCAAAGTATCACCGGAGATATTGTTTTCACTCGCTAGCTTCTTCAGAGCTAGTTCAACGGGCACAATGATAGCAATGGGCCTGTCCTGGTCCTGCGCAGCGTAGATACAAATGTTGCCGACAACAGGTGAAGCACGATAGACGGCCTCGAGCTTCTCTAGCGCAATGTATTCACCGTTGAGAGTCTTAACCAGGTTCTTCTTACGGTCAATAATCTTAAGGTGGCCGTTCTTGTCAAATTCACCGATATCGCCCGTCATGAACCAGCCATCTTGTGCGATGGCAGCTTTGGTTTCTTCCTCATTCTGCCAGTAATGTGTCGTAACGCTTCCTCCACGAATCCAAATTTCACCCTGTGGAGGGTTGTTCTTCGTGAAATATCCCGCATCGGGGAAGTCAACGAGCTTCACTTCGATAGACGCAGGAATTTCCCCCAGAGCATTGGGATTCCAGGCCATGGGATCATTGAGGGCTCCCATAGCGGAGGTCTCTGTTAGACCGTAGCCGCTGATCATGGGAGCAATCGCCATGGACAAGAATTTTTGGGTTTCTTTGGAAACTGGGCCACCGCCGTTCATCATAATCCGCAGCCGACCACCAGTAGCCTCCTTCAATTTGCGGAAGATGACATTGTCCAGGAACCAAGCGCCTGGCAGTCCGGTGGCCATTAGGAAATTCTTCATCGACAAGGCACCCCAGAACAAGCTCTTCACAAGGGCGCTGTTCTTGTTCACGTTGTTTATGACGCCCTTCTTCACGGTTTCCCAGACGGCAGGGACACCGACGAGAATCGTAGGTTGGAACTCGCGGATATCACCCTTGCAATTGCGCATGTTAGCGTCGGAGAGCGTACGGGGATTTCCGTAACCCATGGTACCGCCCCAGAAAAGGCACAAGTTCTCAAACATGAATTCGAGGATATGAGCTTGTGGAAGGTAGGTGAGTAAAGCATCCGAAGGACCGATGTACGGACCGACAATTTCATTGACACCCGCCGCTTTTTGAATCTGTTAGTTCTCATGCCTTGTTTTACTATAGGGAGCGGGGCGAGAGCTTGAATAACCACTCATAAAACGTACTTGCAGCAATAACATTTGCGTGGGTAAGAGGGACACCCTTTGGTGTGCCTGTGGATCCAGAAGTGTACATGATGCAGCACAGATCTTCCGGCGATGGGGGCACTGGATCAACGAGGTTCTCTTCGCCTAGCTTTCGTAGTTCCTCAATGCTGATGATATTAAGATAATCGAATTGTGACTTCAGCTTGTCCAAGTGCTCCTGCTTGACTTCTTCATCGGTGTTGTAGATGACATGCTTGATAGATTTTGCGTCCTTCATGACATTGGTCAAAGAGGGAAGAAGGCTGGGGTCAAGGAAAATAGCTGAGCTGGATGTCTGGACCAGGGAATGCGACAAGCCTTCTTCACCCAAGGTGTCGTAAGCTGTAACGATCGTCAGGGACTGAGATGCAGAGCCTATCCACCCAAAATAGTTAGTTTTAATGAGGCACTTAGTATGAAACCTATTGGGGAAATAAGGGTCTGCGGAATATGCACGAACCGTGTGACATAGCTAGCCAATGCGCGCTACATCCCCATTACTGTCAGCATTCTTTAACGTCCTTGAGGGGGAAAAAAAGAAAAAATTAAAAAGAAAAAGGAAAAAAAGAGAAAAGCCAAAGCTATATTCTCACCTTGTTGCGCCGTATAGGTGGACCCTATCACCTTTTTCTAAACCGATCTTTCTCAGTCCGCAACCTAGCTCCAGGGCCAATTTTTCGTATTCAATGAAAGTCTTATAGGTATAGCCGCTCTTCTCGAAGAACGTCCACTGTTTTTCGACTTCCGTTTCGGCTCCATCGACGATCTTCTTCACTTTCTTGGTTTCTACATGGGTCTTGATGAGACGACGACTAGCAACTGCCTTGGCATTGCCAAAAACTCGGGCGGAGCGACGGAAGACATCGTAGGTGGTAGTGACGTCCTCTGCAGGACGAGTGATGAGCCCGTTCTTAGCTGTGGGAAAGCGGCGCGGAATAGTCTCTCCGGGAACAGGTTGATAGCCGGGAGCCTCCACAGAAAATGGAGGCTTCTTAGACATACGGGGTTGGAGGTGGGCGTCTTTTTTCGACATTTTGATGATAAATCACGGCACAGGGACAATTTATACACAGATAGCGGTACAATAAGAAAAAAAAAAGAAAAGAAAAGAAAGAAAAGAACGGGGAGTTGGGAGAGAGAGGTCGAAGGTGAAATCTAGTCTAAAAGAGGTAGACGGATATCCAACAGTCAGTGATGAAATCTCCAGCGGTGAAACAGAACTATCGATATAGAGTTGGTATAGGGAAAATGGGAAAACGGAGGAAGAGCAAAGGAAATCAAGACTGAAGGTTGAAGACTGAGGCTAGCATATGGATAGTGAAGGGTAGAGTCGAGAATGGGACAGTTTGCACGTACCGGAAATCACTCTAAAAAAGCACACTCCAAGCCTAGGACACGGCTATGAATGCAATAGACCAAAATGGGTGAGGTCAGAGAGGGAGCTGAGAAGGAATCTGAAAATGCGGGGAGGGACAATATATGGATTTAAAGGGGGTGAGGAGAAAGAGGGGAATAGGCTAAGGAGCTGGGCAATGAAGCTATTAAGGTATCATGGATGAAGTCAGTGTCTCTGTGTGGCTGGGCGGGCGGCCTGAGCTCCCGATGAACTCACTTTTTCCTTTCTTTTTCTACCTGTCCTAGGACTCTTGCTTTTTCTTAGTTTAATTATTATTATTATTATTACGCAGAACTAGTAACATAGGTGAAATAATTTTTTCTATCTGTCTACGTAAAAAAAAGAAAGACAAGCAAAAAAGAAAAATAATAATAATAATTAGGAGTTTTTTCGCCCAGAAAAGTAGAATTCCCATAAACTAATCTAGGTTTAATTTGGTCACGGTCCCAAGTTTGGTCGCAAGACTTGTGCTTCCATGATTTGCCGCGGCTCAGCAACCTCAAGATCTCACGACCCGTAAAGCTTCTGATTTCTTCCAGGGGGGCGGATGAGTTTGTGTGTCCCCTTCTTCGGTGTTTTGAAGGTCTCGAGCTTCTCCAGAGTCGGTATCTACCCAGTCATGCAGTAGTGGAAGAGCGGACTAACGCCTCGGAAGTCGCTTTGACGGCCGGGGAAAGCTCAATTCCGCTTTTGTTGGGACGCAAGCCCAACGGACTAAGACAGATATAGTTTAGGCTTTTTAGGGTCCAGTCTGTGCCTGTACCTGTGACGTTGTTTCAATACCTAAGAATAATGATTATTGTTATTCAATCAGCATTGCCAACTACTTACCTGCCACATAGGAAGGTAGTACATAGTGGCACCTAGTAGGTAATAATACTACGTAGGTTTAGTTAGACATGATCATGGACATTTGCTCTTCTGATAGGTGATAATCGTCCTCCTCTTCCATATGTTGTGATTAGACTGAAGTACTTACCTACCCAGCAACAATGTAGCTAAAGGTACTGAGAACTAGTAATTGGGGAAAAGGGTCCTATGAGTGTTGTTTGAAGAAAAACGGTTAAAGATGGTTTACACTTTATCCATCTCCACGTCTCGTGACTAACTAGTTTTGCCCTTATGGGACTGGGGCCCCCACCAATCAAACAGCGTGTGGCTTGCCCATGAACCTCTGCTTCAAAAAAAAAAAAAAAAAAAAAAAAAGAAATCTTTATTAGAGGACGAGATATTCGTTACCTTATCTTTCAACTTCTTATCCTTTCTTTTTTTTTCTCTTAGGTATATTGATATCTCTATATATTGCAATAGGGTAGATTAAACTCTCGACTTGCACAGCCTCGTATGGACGTGACCAAGCTCCAACTTTCCAGCACGACCACGTATAGGCCCAGAGTATAGGTAACGACGTCGACAACCAGAGACCTACAGAACCCCCACCTACCTACCGTCTTTGATAACCACAGGCTCTGAGATCTTGCGCGGATTCGAGGAATTTAGTGGTCGGGCAATCTTGGCCTAAACTCTATATCATTTTTCCTTACTAAATTTGGCCATTCTCGTAAAGCTACCTAAGTTGATCATTCTGATGGAGAGCCTCGCCAACTTCCTCGGGACTTATGGTGAAGAAGTGGAAGATGCTGAAGAGGGTATGTCAATTGAAAAAAGTACCTAGGTACCTAGCTTGATACATGATAAAGAAAAAAGAAAAGAAGAAGAAGAAGAAGAAGAAGAAGAAGAAGAAGAAGAAGAAGAAGAAGAAGAAGAAGCTCCAATGCAAACTAGGGCACCTACCAAATAGTATCATATATGATTACCTACTCCACCATCTCATAACCGTTAATAACCCTAGATACATAGAATCGTTCCTCCTCTTCTCTCAAGATATCCCATCGTCCAACCTAGGCTTTGTCGACTCCCGAGCAACAACCGTCGATATAACCATCCACGGCCGTGATTATTCCATTCACCAATCTCCTACTCTTCTCTCTTCCTCCCGTGCCGGTGGGACAACAGGTGCAGGTACGCAGTCCATTCTTGAATAGAGTACCACCTTCCAACCTACCTACCTACCTACCTCGACCCGCCTAAGAACTAACGAACAAATCCTTCTTTTGTTTTGTTAGTCCTCTGGAAAATCACCCCCCTCTTCGCAGAATGGATCTCATCAACAACCATCAACCCACTCTGGTTAGCACCACCATCGCAAAAACAACAACAGCTCCATCCCCAGAATGATCCCCTCCTCTCCAGCACCTCCACCGTCGTCGAACTCGGCTGCGGCATCTCAGCCCTAACAGCCCTCTCCCTCTCCCCATTGATCCAACACTACATCGCCACCGACCAAGAATACGTCCATCGTCTATTTCGCGAGAATCTCGACGCAAATCCTCCTCCCACCCCCAAATCGCGACCCCAGAACAAAGCCACCAAATCTAAAAAGAAACCATCATCCGCGAACGCTAATCCACCCGCCCCCCTCCATCCAAATATCACATTCACCCCTCTCGACTGGGAACTAGACGTCCCCGGTTCCCTCAAAGATTGTATCGACAACGCTACAAGTCTAGATACAGCTGCAGCCCCAGCAGACACAGACATAGATGTAGACGATAGAGGCTTCGATCTCCTCCTGTCCTGTGACTGTATCTACAATGAGGCCCTCGTGGAGCCGTTTGTACGCACCTGCGCCGATCTTTGTCGTCTTCGTCCGCTTTACATAAACACACCAGAGTCGGCGTCAGCATCAGCAGCGTCGTCTTGTCGGAAACCCACAATTTGTATCATTGCACAGCAGCAGCGCTCACCCGACGTGTTTGAAGCGTGGTTGCGGGAGACTTTGCGGTCTTTTCGTGTGTGGAGATTGACGGATGAAGTCTTGGGAGATGGCTTGAAGCTAGGAAGTGGTTATCTAGTACATCTCTTGCTTCTGCGGGAGTAGAATAAGTGGTAGAGAAGTGGTCAGTCGATCTAGGTAGGTAGATGTATATCTAGATACCCACCTGTATCTGCCACAAAACTTGAATGTTAGGTTGGGTTTAGTGGATATGACAGATTACTTGGTTCGAGATGTATAGGTACGGGCGTTAAAAAAAATTATACTCATATACACTCTTCAATGATTATTATTTGAGTATGCGATCCATTACTTATGTGAAAAGTTAATAATTGTATAAAGATGAGATTTGCTATATTCAGCGAGCTAGCGATGGTAACTAGGTACCTAGGTACCTAGGTAGTAGGTATGGACAAGGTTCTCAACCAGGAAAATAATATCTGCTCCCCTCTTTATTTTATTTTTTTTTCTTTTTCTTTTTCTGCGCCCCCATCCCTTTTTTTTTAGTACTTGCGTTAAAATGGAAAAAAAGAAGAGAAAGAAGCAAAAGTGTTCACCCTGTTGAGCGCTGGTTGGTTATGAGTAAAATGTAGAATACTATCTTCGACATCTTGACATGTCGGGAAGGGTAAAATTAGATGGTAAGTAGCATTCGAAGCAAGGTTAAAACGACAGTACCGCGAGGTAATAAAGCACAAATCCGTATCGAATGTAATAATAATGATAATAAATGTAAGATAAATAGCCAGCCGTATTTGTGTCAAGACATTACATATTAAAGGAAGGGGACGGACCACATGTCTGTCCATGAATACACAAGCGGGTATTGATGCAGCCAGAAACTCCTGAGAGTAGGGGAAGGGGTGGTGCGGGAAGCTTAGGCATGCTCAATCATACTATGCAAGGTTAGAAATGCAATTTCCGTAAAAGTAAACAACAATGCAATGATAGAGATGTAATAATGGGTATTATTTCGTTTCAGAAGGTTCCTTGGACTCAATGGTCTCTTTTCCAGGCTCTTGGGTCCGAGACGGTGCTTCAGCCTCCTCCCTAATATGGGCCTTCTCCTCCGAAGGAGCTCGCAATCCAGGATCTGTTGGACGAGGAAGGGGGTTTGTTCGCTCCCGGGGTTGCTCTTCCGGCTCACGATCTATAATGGAGGAAATTGATTGTTTCGTTGAACCGTTGGTCTTGGGCGCTTGCATAAGCTCTTCAGAGGTCTGCATTTGGGTTGGTGGAGGAGGCAATATTCTTTCCGAGGCCTCAGTCTTGACAGCAACCGGCTTTTCGGGGGTTTCTTCATCAGAAGCTGATGAATAGTCCATTTCTTGTGGGTATCCGTCGGTGTCTGTGGGTCCCGATTCAAGGCGGCTCTCCTCAGTCGATGCACGATTCACTGTAGGGACAGGCGGCAAAGGAGAATTAGGATCATATACAAGCCCACATACTTCCAGTGCTCTGGACTGACTCCCCAAGCTTCGATCCTTGTGCTTCTTGGTGAGATGGCACATAAATCCATGCAGCGTCACAAAATCAGCCTTCCCGCAACCTGAGACTGGACATGTAAGATAAACCAAGCTCCCATCAGAAGGGCGCTTCCATAATGCTCTTCCGGATGGATCATGTGCAGCTGGTCGTCCATGACGTTCCCCCCAGGCCTCCACATTCTTAATCGTATATTTTTGTTTTCGTCTAATCGTAGCACCACTAGGATCGTGATGGATGTGTTGAGGTGGCGGATGAGGTGGCGGTACCTGAGTTTGTTGGGGAGGTATAGCACGCGGTTCAGGGGGGCTTTGTTGTTTGAAGAAAGCCAGGGTTGTGGCTGCGTTGGTTTCTGATAGACGACGGGGTGGTGTAGGGCGAAGAGGCGGTGAATCAACGTTGGCATTGAAGCCAAGGCCCATAGACTCTCGCTTCAGTCGTTTTCGTTGCCTACGAAGATCCTAATTGGTGTAGAAGGTAAAAACCCCCCCATCAATGTTAGAGCAGGTTTATATAGGGAGTGATGGGAGGTTTAGCAATCCCCCCAATGCTTATAAATCATACCTCTTCCTCTAATTCCGCACTTTCGGTCAACCTACGGAATTCCTCATCCTCTCGCTTCCTGATAGCAAGTAGGTGGCTACGAGCCGCCATACGAGCGGCTTCTTCGTGTTCCAGTTGTCTTAGGCGAGCCTCAATATGGTCTATATTAGGGGGGTGAGAAGTCGTAGGCCCAGGTGGACCCGGCTCTTGCATAGGAGGTGGAGGATGAAAGGGCCGAAAATGATGGTGGCCGTGCATCATTGCTTCTGGGGGAACGGCTTGACTTGGGTTCATAGCAATTGGATGAAAACGTGGTAGGCCCATGGCATGATGTCCAGGAACGTTGCCATTGAGGCCATTCTCATGCACTTGAGGCACAGGGGGCGCAGCCACTGTCATTGTGAGAGGCCAGATACCTAGCTAATGGAAAGAAACGGGAATCGAACGTTAGTGATGTTGATTTACTTGATTTTGGGCATGCGCAGGTAAAGGAGTGGTGCGCCCAACTTGGGCCGAGTCAAAGGCGATAGATAGATAGCCTTTGGGAGCAAAAGCTGCATGTAAATAAACAGATCAAAACAACAATACATAACTCACAGTTATAACGAGAGATGAATGACTATAAGAGGGGGGAAAGGGGGAGGGGGTTTGAAAGACTCGAAAGCAAATGAGATTTAATAACAGTTATGTAAAGTAAGAGTAAGGACAAGATGAGCAACAAAACAAGTGACAAGAGTTAAAAGAAATGCAGCGCTGATCAAAGGAACAAGGACAATAAAAGTGATGATGATAACGGTAGTAAGAAGGTAAGAAGACAAAGACAAGCGAGGTAAATGTAATATACCTAATGATGTGTACTGACCTCGAAAGAAATAGCAGCGTAAAAGTACTTGCTATGTAAGTCAAGCAAAAAAACAAACTGCTAGCGTGCTGCACCTTGCCCGTTTTTTTTTTTTCCTCAAGCAAAATCTAGGTAAAAAATTTCCCGCGGTTTCTCCAATGCTGATTGTCACCACTGGAATTGGGTGATGCAAGTGGTAACGGCTAAGCAAGGGATTTAATGAATTGAAAAAGTAGACAGTTGATAACAAATTGGTCGTAATAATGCTCCTATGTTTTTTGGGGGGGAGGGGAAAGTTTAAAGAGAAGTAGGCAGAGAGGGTAGGCAAAACAAGTAATAATAAAATCAAGAACCCTTGGCAAGGGTAAGGGTAGAAAAAAACCCAAATTTCCCCAAGAAAAATTAAGAAAGAGTTGAGCAATAGATGAAGAATTAATAAAAGCCCAGATCAATTAGGACAGCTCTAGACACTAGACTACTAGTAGCTAAAAAATAGACTAGTAGTCAAACCAGTTGGATTTTGCGGTCAAACAAGTCCATGGAAGAATCTGGGACTTGGAACAGCGCTAGTGAGGTCCAGTATCAGATGTAGTAATAATTGACAATAATAAACATGGGAAAATGCTGCAAGTATTGTGTTGTACAGAATACAATGATGCAGCAACATAATAATCATGATGGTTATTTACTATTATTCCCAATTCTGCAGCATATCTCAGTTGTAAAATATGTTTAGATTGAACCCATCCTTTCTTCCTTCTTTTTTGGGGAGAGGGCGGTTTTCATTTCCTATCCCAAGGGGATCTTGAATGCTCTATTTTTTTTCCCCACCCACTTCTTCCACTTTTCTTGTCCCTCGTTATTATTATTTTTATTACTATTATTATTATTATTATTGTGATTATTAGTGCGCTCTTGATTTCCAACAATCATGTGTTGCTCAGTCTCGTATGGACACCCCCCTCTCTCTCTGGTTGAAAACCCACTACTGTCGCACTAGTGACAAACACAATCAACCCAATGATGTTTAATAATATGTAATTATTATTTATCATCTCCAGTCGTAGTAGACACAATAATATATACGGAGTACATATCTATAGGGGACACTTTAACCAGACCATGCAACTTATATTACATGTCTATGTCGAGTCGTCGACACCTCGGTACAAGGGAAAGAAAGAACAAGCGCTGAAGGATGCCAGACTCGAAAGGGCAATAGAGATAATTGGTTCTGATAAATAATGCTTTCAATGACATGCCTTTGGAGATGCCTAGGTAAATCACGGTGGAGTACCGAGTTTCTTCCTTTTTTGTCTTTGATTTTGTTTTTGTTCCCTCGAAAGACTCACATGAGATTAGAAATTTTAAACTTGATGGTATGCCCTTGGTGCCTTTTTTTTGGTTTCTTTTAATCTTTCTAGTATCTAGAGTCATTCCTTTTCAGATTTAGCACCAAATGCAGACTGTAGGTACTCTGTCGGTGTTCAATATTAAATGTTACCCCCTCTCTTTTATTTATTTGTATTTTTCCCCCTTTCTTCCCCATATGCGAAACTCAGAATTTGTTCGGTTTCTTATTCTTCATTTTTTGTTACAATCTCTTATTTATTTTTAGTTTGTCAGAGCCAATAAGAAATCGATGATCTACTATCCATATGTAACACTTTTAAATGAGAAGGGAGGTAGAAGATCATGGAAGATTTCCTAGTGTCCTCTGTACTGCAGATGTGGAGTGCATGGATGACTAGTATTTCTCAAGGATCAATTTATTTTAATTTATCACAGGTAAAACAGAGCACATCCAGTTTACAGTGAACCCTCTCGAGCGATTAATTAAATCAGACTAGACGAAACCTCATTTTCCCTTCCAATATACTGAATAAAATAAAATAGAATAAAAGTTTACCCCTTTGACATAGAAAGTAAAGGCAATAATATAACAAGAATGAAAGAAGATGAAATTTTTAATATTTCGAGGGCAGGGGGAGGAAAAAAAGGTAAAAGTTTGGTAGTCATAATGTGGAATTGTGTAATAACAACCAAGTGGGGAAAACCAAAAATCCAACTGGATTATTCTTGGAAGAGATACATTAATTATTTAAAACGAAAGTGATCAACGAATGAGGGAAGGAGGATTTTTATTTTTTTTTGACAAACTACTGACTAGACTTAGAGAAAAACACATTTCCAGTCTAAATTCAGTAGCCCTCAAATTAAGCTGAACACAGGAAATGCCCTTTTCGTCTAGACTCTGGGGCAAATAATGGGGAGTAATAAGGAAGTGAACAAGAGAATGTAATAATAATGACGATGATGATAAAAAATATTAAGAAAGAAAAAAAGGGAAATTATAATAAGTAACAAAAATAGAAAATAATAACAAGAACAATTTCTTGTTCTTGATTGTCTGGAATAATATTTTTTATTACATTGCGAGATCGCGACCCCAGCCCTTGTTTATTATTATTGAGTTCCGTCGATTCCTTAATCCAGTCAGAATCAACAAAAGTGTTATCATGAGGCAGTGGGTTGGCTAATTAGCGAGTTGTCACTGCTCCTAATGAAAGATGAGCTCGGGGAGGGAAATTGACTCAAAGCAGGGAACAACAACATTATTATTGATGATAAAGCCACCACCTCATTCTTTTCGCCCAATCCAATTCTTTTGCCAGCCCTCTGTTTGGACTTGAGTTTATTCCTTGACTTCCCTCAGGACCCCTCGTTGCAGTTGTGTACATCAATGATTTGTTCCTCCTGCTGCATTGCTTCTGCAAGTCCCCCAGTGAAGACTAGCCACCAACTGTATGTTGCCGATAAGAGCAGAAGTACAGTAGGTACCTCTTGAGCACACCTTGCCCGATCCTCCCTCCTCATCAACTGACCTACCCTTCTCTCCCTCTCAACACCGTCCTGAACCAACCCAAATCATCCCAACCTCAGCAGTAGTAGTTCATCTCATTCGCAATATTATGCGACCCAAAGCATTACATTTACATAGTTTGGGCGATCAATTCCAATTAAAGCTCTCGTCCTCTCTTCCCCCTCCCTCCCCAGAATGATCAACCATTCATTAGGTTGACAGTTTTTCTCCTAAGTTGAGAGTTAGAATCATGGAAACAAAAGCACAGCAAGCCCTAATGTTAATTCAAACCTATCTCCTTTCTTCCTTTTCCATCCACTCCCCCGTCTCTCACCCCCCCTCCTTCCCCCTCTCTCCCCTTCTCTTCCAAGTTCTCCCCATTTCAATCGAATTCCTGCCCACCATCAATAAAACCCCCTCGGTTCACCATTGAACTATATTAGATAAGCTGGATTGATAAGTCCAAAAGTATCGTCAATCCTGCATATTCCGCTCCACTGCCGGGTATCACACCTTTTTTATTTTTATTTTTATTTTAGTTTTAGTTTTTTATTTCTTCATTTTTACTTTGCTTTCTATTTCTTAGCTTTTGTCTGAAGGATTTCATGAAATGTCCCACGCCCCAACACCCACCCTCCTCCCATCCCTCCCACTTTCTTTCGTTCTCGCTCACCCCCACACATTCAACGTTGCCGATTGAGTAGATGACAATCGGGGGATCGATTAAAACGATCAAGAGGCTTTTCTCAGTTCGAGACGGAGAATTCGATTCCCACTTTTTCACTGGCCAACTTCAACTCTTCAACCTGGGGTGGTTTGTCTCGTCAATCTTCTCCCCCATTGTACGGTACTACCGTAGTTCTCTTCTCATTTTTCTTTACTTTTATTTTTCACTTTTTGAAAAGAAAAAAAGAAAAGTGAGTGAGTCTAGACTCTCAAAATGGGATTGCTCTCATTCCCCATGTAGGCAGTGGGACCTAAGCCCTGGGGAGTACAACCACACTCAGTGATATGATGCATGAGAAAGAAGGTCGCGAGTCGTGACTCTGCAAAAACAGAGTTCATTTTCTACTTTGAAATCAAATAAGAAGTACCTCTATAGGATAAAGTACTAGAGTGTCAATCAACATCAATAATGTAAAAATACGTATGCAAGGAATCTAACTCCAACTACCCTGCCCAACAATTGTGGTCCTGGGAGGGGTACGAGACTTCCTCTCTTCTCTCACTCTCTCTCTCTGCCCCCTCTCTCTTTAATCCTCACTATTATTATTAATGTTGTTGATATTGAATCTCAGCAAGGTTAGTGGGTTATCAATTAATTAAGTTGCCTTTCTCTCTATCTCTCTAATTTGTTGGTCTGTTCCCTCTCTTATCTAATAGTAAGTTTATTCTTAATTTAACAATAAAAGGGAAAACGCACTCATCACATAAATGGTGAAAAGAAAAAGAAAAAAACTGTTTTTATGACTCCGCCAAAAAAAGAAAAGAAAGGACAAAAAATTACCCTAATCATGTTCTACTAACAATACAAGATTGCTTAGAGAGGATAGAAACATATGCTTATAGCGAGATAAGAATGGGAGAAGAGAGGGAGGGGAGGGAAAGAGAAAAAGAATGATAATAAGCTTAGTAGGAAGACAAGAAATGAGGTTTTAGCTTGGAGACTCTGAAGAGGCCATCACAAGATATAATTATAAACTAAATTGATTAATTAATTAAATGGTGGTGGTATATTCCTCTCATCTTACTTTAATCTTATTTGCTGTTCACACAGTCCTTTTGATTAAAAAAAGAAAAATTAATATAAATTTTTGTGTTTAGTTAATTATATGATTTTTTACAATGTACTAGTGCTAGCAGCACTAGGTTAAGTTTTAACTATATTCTTCTTCTTATGACAACTAATGAGACTAATATACTAGATTAATTAAAATTGAAATCTATCACCCTGTGATCATCATCTCATCATCAATCATCCACTAAACTAGTGGAACAGCTGGCAATTAAATCAAAAAAAGACAGACGACTTAAAACAATTAAAAAGGCTAGTTGAAAAAAAAAAAAAAAAAAAAACAAATCTATCTAACCGAACTGAACCTAACCTCATTATTAATATTTACTAACTATTTTTGGGGTGGGTTGCCCCCTAACTACCTATGAAGCAAAGTAAGTTGTAGTATTATTATTGTCCACCTACATAGGTACCTAACCTAGGTGGGTACTGGTAGATGTAGTTTTAGTTTGTATATACCGCTACCCACCTTGATAGGGGTAGATTTTATACATATATGATAGCAGCTGTAAAACCAAGAATACAATAATACATAATAATCATGAGTATAATACTAAATTATAAATAAAGACTCCCACGACGTATTATCTACCTATCATAACCAACCCAAGCGAGGCCCTCCTGTGGTGGTAAATGAGAAGTTTACCAAAGAACCATAAAATAAACTAGTCAAAACCTAACACTGTCATTAATTGGAAGCCTAGTTTGTTTGTTGTTTTTTTTGGTGTTTTTTGAGGCGCCAACATGAGAGAGAGAGAAACTCTATTCATGCTCATTTTCCGCTTCTTTGGGTTTGGCTGTCGAATCGCTACTACCGAACCTTTAATAGTCCGAACTTTCTGCGTCAATTTCACTTCCGCCCTGTCCTACCATTGGTTCTCATTCCTGGTAATAATAAGCAATAAGTTGTTAGAACTTAGCAGGCACTGAACTTGAGAGAGTGCGGGCCCTCAAGAGTCGAGTTTACAAGCAATCAAACCTAATGAGGTTTGGTTTCAACGTAAAACAAACTACGCTGACGATCACAGGATTCTTAGTTCAAATCGAGAGGAGAATTTTCCTATTCTATTGTCACATGCTCCAAGCCCACCACATCCCTGAGTTTTGTGGTCCCAAAGCCGTAAAATGTCATTAAGTTACAAATTTGCAAGACAACCCTCAAGCCCATCCGAAGGATTGCCACACCCCCCCAAAGAATTCCAAGTGTACTAGCCCGGGGTATGAAGACAGTAGGGATTTGAGAGAAAAAAATGTAGAGAAACAAATGAAATGAAACAAAAATAAAAACTCAACACCCATACACCGAGACGTCAATCAAAGCTATCAGTATGTATACATGGAATGCGTGTTAAAACAATGAGGTGAAATAAAGGGGGAAAGTCTTTAAAAGGTGGAAGAAATACAAAGGATCGCCAATCAACTTTTCTCAAAGCATACTCGACGGTTTAGTGTTGGTACATTTAGGCCTTGTTCTCGCCCTGACCGGATGAACCCTGGGACTGCTGCTGTTGCTGCTCGTTCTGAGCCTTGTGCATCTTGTCGAATAGGGTCAAGCTAGCAGTCTGGAGCTCATCGGTCTTCTGCTTGAGCTCTTCGGCGGTGGCGGTGCCCTCACCAGACTGGTTCTTGACAACAAACTCACGGAGAGTAGCGATCTTCTCGCGGATCTGGTCAGCCTCGGCCTTGTCGAGACGGTCCTCGAAGTCCTTGAGCGCCTTCTCGGTATCATTCAGGACGCTATCAGCGCGGTTGGCAGCCTCAATGGCAGCCTTGCGCTCCTTATCCTCGGCACCGTACTTCTCGGCATCTTCAACCATAGACTGGATCTCAGCATCAGAGAGACCAGAGCCAGAAGCAATGGTGATGGACTGATCCTTGCCAGTGGACTTATCCTTGGCGTGGACGTGAACAATGGAGTCAGCATCAATGTCGAAGGTAACCTCGACTTGAGGGACACCACGGTGAGCAGGAGGAATGCCAACAAGCTGGAAGTTTCCGAGGAGCTTGTTGTCCTTGACGAGCTCACGCTCACCCTGGAAGACCTTGATCTCGACGGCAGTCTGGAAGTCAGCAGCAGTGGAGAATGTTTGAGACTTCTTGGTGGGGATAGTGGTGTTGCGGCTGATCAGACGGGTGAAGACACCGCCCAGGGTCTCGATACCGAGAGATAGGGGAGTGACGTCAAGCAGGAGGACATCAGTAACCTCACCAGCCAAAACGGCACCCTGGATAGCAGCACCAATGGCAACAGCCTCATCAGGGTTAACAGACTTGGCGGGCTCACGGCCGAACATGGACTTGACGGACTCGGTAACCTTGGGCATACGGGTCATACCACCGACGAGAATGATGTCCTGAATATCGCCTGACTGGAGGTTGGCATCCTTGAGGGCCTTGCGGACGGGCTCAATGGTGCGGTTGATAAGGGGATCAACGAGAGACTCAAGGTTGGAACGGGTCATCTTGAGGTTGATGTGCTTAGCGCCACTGGCATCAGCAGTGATGAAGGGAAGGTTGATTTCGGTCTGGAGGGAGGAAGAAAGCTCGATCTTGGCCTTCTCGGCAGCTTCACGGATACGCTGAATGGCCATGCGGTCGCCGGAGAGGTCAAGGCCGGACTCCTTCTTGAATTGCTGAACAATGTGGCGGACAAGAGTAATATCGAAGTCCTCACCACCAAGGTGGGTATCACCGTTGGTAGACTTGACCTCGAAGACACCCTTCTGGATTTCCAGGACGGAGATATCGAAAGTACCACCACCAAGATCGTACACAGCAACAACACGGTCAGCCTCCTTCTCCAGACCGTAAGCAAGAGCAGCAGCAGTGGGCTCGTTGACGACACGAAGAACATTAAGACCAGCAATCTGACCAGCATCCTTGGTAGCTTGACGTTGCGAGTCATTGAAGTAGGCAGGAACGGTCACAACTGCGTTCTTGACAGGCTTGCTGAGGTAGGCCTCAGCGGTCTCCTTCATCTTGTTCAGGACGAAACCGCCGATCTGAGAAGGAGAGTACTTCTGGTCGCGGGCCTCTACCCAGGCATCGCCATTGGTGTGCTGGACGATCTTGTAGGGAACCTCCTTAATATCACGCTGAACCTCGGGGTCAGTAAACTTGCGGCCGATGAGACGCTTGGTAGCAAAGAGAGTGTTCTCAGGGTTGACAACGGCCTGACGCTTGGCAGCAATACCAACCAAGCGCTCACCGTCCTGAGCGAAAGCGACCACGGAGGGAGTTGTGCGAGCACCTTAAGTGCATCAAGTTAGTTTTCGTGATTTAAGATGTTTATTTTGCATTTCGAAACGAAAGTACGGCTTTTGCTTCAAAGACAGACAGAAGGAATGGGAAAAAAATTTTCTCTGAACTTACCCTCAGCGTTTTCGATGATCTTAGGAGTCTTGCCCTCCATGACGGCAACAGCAGAGTTGGTGGTACCTAAGACTCAATGTTAGAAGGGGTTTAAAATGACTACCTGAAAGAATTACCTACCCAGATCAATACCAATGACCTGACCCTTCACCTTTCCCTCGCCGCCCTCTGTAGAGTTCCATCGTCGGAAAGCAGCACCGGGGACTCTGGAGGCGGGGGCACGGGCAAAAGAAGCAGTGCGCGGCAGCTAAATGAATGGAAATATGTATTGTTAGTTTATTCGCAGAAGGACGCATGATGCTTTAAGATGGAAGGGGGAAGCCTACCGCGCGGGAAAAACGGGATGACAGCATTGTGATGAGATGAAAGAAAAATAAAACAAAAATTAGAAGAGAATATAAAAATTAATAGAATCACTCCAATCGATTCAATCGAACGGAGCGAGAAGGATGGATGGGAGAAGAAGGGGGGGTATAGGATGAGGATGGAAGGACAAGTAAGTTGAAGAAGAATTTTTTTCTTGGGCTCTTTTTTGCGAAGACAGAAACTTAAGGGAGACGAAAGGTCAGAGACAGGACTAGTGGAAATTGCACGGAGAGCTTCGGCCCGTCGTCGAAGTTGGTAGAATCACGGCAACGGAGCTGTTCGTCCAATCATGTCAATAGCCGACAAGACTTGCCTTTTGACCGCCAGGTAACCGAGTCTACCAACCAATCGCCACAGCAAGGTACGGCTACTGGTAGTAAGTACGAGCATCTTCTATTCCGATCCTATGTAGAAATTATTTCTCTCTCGCAGACTGTTCCAATATATTGGTTATCCTCTATTTGGGGGAAGCTCCCGGTTCTTACTTCGTCATTTGCTCATGTTATTGAGCTTGAGAGACGCTGAAGCATTGGGCTCGTGATCTCAAAAGGCGCGGTTGTAAACGGCTATCCGGCCGAGGCATTTTCCGCGCTTATTCAAACCTAGGGCATCCCTGTAGTGTCTACGTATTTACTACTTGTAGCTTCTCTTTTTTATTAAAAAAAGAAAAACAAGAGGGTAAGAATGGACAGCAGCATTGCTCCTAGTAGTTTCAAAAGAAACATGGCAGAATAGTGATGGTTTCGTCACAAAATCCTCCTACTACTTTTAAGAAAACTTGCTATTGATTGCCTTCACAGCTGCAAAATATATTTCATATTGCTGATCCTAGGCGAAGCAAACTACTAACTCACTATTTATATACTAGTACAGTCCTTACATATAATAGCTGCCCCACTTACTTGGGGAATACTCTTCACTAGAACCAGTGCGTTGTTATGCTCTGCCACAATTAAGATATTGGCATTAGAATATCTATAAAGTAGCCTTCCCAATCGGGCCGGTCAAGCAAGAAGCAAGTGAGAAGCTTCTGAAGCATTGAACTGACGATTAGAGTTGTGAGCGGTGAGACTAAATAATTTGATTATAATTTCCGAAAGCTTCTTACTCGACTTTATAGTTTTCCAATGAAATTACTTATCCAACCTACTGGAGCCTTCGATTAGTTCTAGTCCCCATCGATAAAGAGCTCTCCAGCCAACCCCACAAGGGCTATGTCGCCTGCCGGGTAGCTGGTAGCTGGGAGAAGTTGTGCTATGAACTTATCAGACATATCTAGGGTAATGCATGGCTTTTATTGATTTTCCATCCTGGGATCTGTTTTTTATCAAATAGATTTTTCAATGTCTTCATCCTTTTCCCTTGGTTGGTGGGCTATCATTGTCTTAATCTTTGGCACCGAAGGCCTCATTGGCCATAAACCGAATTAGAATAATAATATTTGTAAACCGCATTCTATGCCTAAGGCCCTAATCCTTTGCGCGGGAGCAACGATGATACCTTTCAAGCATTCCCCTGGTATCGTACCCAAAATAACATTACTGCCCTAGGTTGGTAAGATGTATATGCGAGTTTGTTCAATGACTTGTTGCCCTTCAATTGGGCAAAAAGGATGAACGCTCGATAGCAGGTAATACCAACGCATGCCAGGACCTCGAATCCTTCTAAAGAAAAACACAACACCAAACAACAAATATGAGAGAACAGTTGGGCGATTCGGTAGGTTAAGCTGCTCAATATGGCCATAGCATTTTCCACTTCGTATCTAGTTCCTACGTAAGTAACATGCTAAAGGCTCGCAAGGATGAGGGACTGGAGATGGGTAAGGCTGCTTAAGTGGAAAAATAGCTGAAGTCCGATCCTCGGAGAAATTGTGGGTGTTGAAAAAAAAATGAACCTTCTAGCGTCCAAATATCTTAGGGGGTCCTAATGGCTTACCGAGTGCGGAGAGATATTTAAGTCTGACTGTTTGTTGACGGATGTCTGGATGCATGCTGGTGATTTGGCTGGGGACGGAGGACTCGACCGCATTCGCTACTCCAAGTTCCCCAGATCGAACACTTGGTCCAGGAGGTCTTACGTCATCCATTCAACCCAGACCCGCCCGCGTCAGTAATTCATACAGGTAGTTTTTTTCAATTGGAAAGCAATGAAACTTGGAGTTAGGTAGGTAACTATAGGAGCCGAGGAGAAATTCAGGAAAATAATTAGTGAAATATTAAATCGATTTTAATTTTGCTGACTGCTTCTGTAGCTCGGGGTATCCGAATTCAGCCTGGACTTGACCCAAGTCTACCGATAGTACCCCTAGCACATGAGCCCTTCTAGAACCTAGCACTATCGCCGCCCTTTTTGTGGTCGTTCCGTCATCGTTATCACCTCTGCTGCGTTGTCCGTCGTCTCCGCCACAGCAGTTATTCTCTCTAGCTGCACATCCAACAATGTCACCACGACTTTAGTTTTTCTTCATCATGACAACGGATTCTGCGCTATCGTTAGTGTTTTCCATCTTTCTGTTTCAAGTGCCAACGGGGTTTACTGTGTGCTAACGCTTTACTGCCTGGCTTAGGTATCATCCAACCGAGTCGTTGATTCTCCCCACAAAGCGCCGTTTTTTTCCCTTTAAAATCCCCAATTTGTCCGTACTTTTCCTGCCTTCGGATTATCAGATTGACACCACCTTAGAAGCTAACTCCTGCGTAGCCATCAACAGCTCCGCCACTACATTAGCACTGCCGATCCCGACAGGATTTATGTGGTCGCTGATCGAGTTGTATTCTCCATACATATTTCGTCACAAAAGCGGGAAACCTTAGCTCTTATCCCATTCGAACCGAAGTGTCTTGCGGCTGGCTATGGGTGGATTGGTATAGGGGGCTCTGACCATGGTGAGTGTGCGTTTGTGAGGATCTCTGATCAAGATGGGTGTGGTCCGGACGCCACGGAAGCTCCCCGGCCTACGGATGTGGATAGCGCCTTGCCTATTGACCTCGATACCTCCACGAGATGGACGCTCTGGGAATCGTTAGAAGAAGAAGCGACCTCGAGTTCTCCAAGGAGTCAGCTGCCAGAGGTGCAGTTACATAAGTTTGGAGGTACCATAGTCAACTCAGTGACCATCCATCGCTTACCTAGCGGTGACAGGAGCTTAGCCGACGAGGATATAGTTATTCTCAGGTATACCTAGTGTCACCAGAGGTATCCTCCTTAGTTTGCTAATCATTTGTGTAGTAATAACGATAAAACTGTGACCATATATTCACTTACGCGATCGAAAGTCATCAAAGTGCTTACCCACCCACATTGCATGAACTATGCTGTCATATCCCCGGACTCTAGTATACTTGCCGCTGTTGGTGATGAGACACATGCATATTTCTATAGCATTAGCCGCCAACCAAATACTGTTGTCACAACTGAAAATAGTGAGAAAATCTATGCATCATGGACCTGGGACCCGCTCTGCGATATTGAGATGGATATTGGCACGCGCTCTGAGGATAAATGCTGTTTCACTGTCGCATTCTCGCAGTTCAGTCGACTATGCGCCATTGGATCCCAGTCAGGGGTAATCACTGTGTTTGATGTTGAAACAATCCGTGACCTTATTCACGAACCAGACGGCAAAAATCCGATACTTTGTCACTTTAACTCTTCTAGGCCCTCCTCTAGCGGTGGTGCTGTGCGATGTATGACTTTTGCACCCGAGCCTTGGGACCTACTCGTGTGGCTTGAAGATAAAGGCCGAGCTGGGATTGCAGATGTCCGCCAAGGCTTTGTTCGCAGACAAATTCTTCATTTAGAATTGAACGAATCTGAGGTAGAGGAAGTCCATACAGAACTATTAATTGATGATCCCGCCGGACTAGATCTTGATGTTGAGAGCCGGATTATCCCTGAGTCGCAGCACGAGCTAGATGCTGCGCAACGGGCTATTCTTGATTCCGCTGAACGTCCTTCAAACGAGCGTGTAGAAGGAGCTGAAACACCACCATTACGTGAGGACTTGATACAAGATCTCACCGAAAGGGAGAGGCTAATAATCGAGGTTTTGAATACAGCACGATTGTCGTCGAGGTTAGATGGCAGTTTGTCGGACCGGCGTGCCAGGATCCCTGCTAATAATACAAATCCGCACTCTGGACCTCGCCCACGGTTCCAGGGTTCCACGGACAGGACCAGGAGAATCTCTCGTCCTACTTCACCTCTACCAGTTGTACTGTCACAAAGCAATAACGAGGCGCGCAGTCGGACTGCAGATATTGGAAGTTCAACCCCTGACCCACTGCCGAGCATTACACTCAGTTGGACTACTTCTCCTGCCGAACTGCAATCTGCAGCATTAGAATATGCGGGTGATTCAAGTTCAAGCGACCCAAGTAGCTCTGGTAACGAGAGTGGCACTGCAAACAATATTCGCGGGACGGTTACTCGCCCATCAGCAAATTTTGACTATTCCAATGCCACCTCAGATCTCCTCCAGAGGTCGAGAAACCATCAGCGATCTCGCTCTAATCACCGACGAACTGCTGATAGGCACGAAAATGCGTTTGAAATAAGACATGAGCCATCACGCCCTTCAAACTCAGATTTGAGGGCCAGCGTAGCTGCTGAGCGCCTTCGACGGCAGCGACAAATCATTAGCGAAGCCCAGAGTCGAAACAGCCAACGCGAGCAACGATACCGGCAACAATCCTTGGGATTCGACCAGAGTCGCCCCCCGCGATGGATCCGGAGCGTACTAAATGAACTCCCGGACCGCGGGTTTGGAGTTAGTCATCGAGATCAGGATCCGAGCTGTACAGCTGGGCTCGGATGGGGTGCGGATGGTAGAACATTGTAGGTGTCATATCTCGGATATACTATCAAGGATCAGGCTAACTTCTGATTTTCCTCAATTTAATAAAGATATGTTGCGACTGTGGGTGGTATTTTTGAATACCAAGTCAACGTCGTGGATCGAAAAACGTTCCCTGTCATTACATATCGATGAAATTAATATCCTCTAGAGCATCCTACGCTACCCGTGGATATCGGACAGAATTATTCTTATGATGGACGATGAGACGAGCCGACGAGCTCATGACAATACTTTCTCTTTACCTAACCTATCCTTAATCTTATTATTGCTATTTTTGTTTCATTGCTCTCACTTGAGTGCGCTTCGCCTAATTAATCTGGAAGCGTTCGTTGTACATATTTGGGAATTCTGGTTTCATTTGTTTTGTTGCATTCGTCCGCGGCGTTCTGGCAACACCTATGGTCATTCTCTAAACAATTACCCGGGACGACAGCTCAGGACTCTAGTATACTTCTTGAAATAAAAGTTACGCCCATCGTGTGCATTGTGGATTGTGATTAGTTTCCTTAGTTGAGTTGCCTAACAGATGGATGGCGAGGAAAGAAAGGGTAAATTTGAAAACTTGAACATGAAGTTTCCACCTTAATTAAAAATCACAATTTGTAATACAGGTACATCTGTTGGGGTTATTATAGGATAGGAGACCTGGATTGTTTTGAAGCTCTTGTCTGGAGGAAAAAAAAAAAAAAAGAGGTAACTTGAATACAGAGTATGGTTGAGGCTCCTCCTGGGAAGACACGCGGATGATGTAAAATAGAGCAAGGGTCCCCACACACCACAACGTCAGCGGGAAGTTCTCTCTCTGTGTGTGAGAAACCCCACTAAGCAGTTGCGTAGTTCCTGCCAACAATCAATGGATATTCACCACTGACACTGGGCCTGTGATATGAATAACTAGTGAATGTTGTATTGCTTCGGCTCTGCAAATAACATTATTACTTGCTGCTAAATGCTATTGTCTTACCTGTTTGCTTTTATCAGCTGAGTGTCAGCTTCAATTTCGAATATTTTGAGCTTTCGAGCTTAAGACAAAGCCCATACTGCAAGCTGGTTCTGGGGCATAGGGTATCCTAGTTGTGCCGAAAGCTATAAAAATTCGCTTATTCTTCAATTTTTCATAATGGGGGAGAGCCTTGCGACGACTTTGGCGGAACTCAACCTGAACTCGCAGCAACTCAGCGGTCGGGCCTTTGACGCGCGCATCATCGATGAAGAGAATGGCATCTATCAGCACTGCATCCCTCGACAAAAACATGGACGAAAGCCAGAGGATCTAAAACAGGATTTAGAGGCAGATTTCCTAACCCCGACACCTCGATTCAGCCCAGATTGGTTGAACCGTTTACAAAAGTAGGTTTGAGTTTGCTCCCCGTTGACCTTGATCTTTGAGCCGGGTTATAGTTATTGAACGTATTTGCAACGCAAGTTAAGTCTTTTTTTTCTTACTGATCATATTATAGGAGATGGGATGTGTCCACTGACTACACTGATCTCTTTGAGGTTGCAGGGACGCAGACTCGAACTATTGTGCGGTTTGAGCGCGAGGGCCTAGAGGGACGCGTCACTGGGTATCATGAAGTGACTGTTCCTGCCAGCAGCGCGAATGCAAAGAACTCAACTTCTCTTCTTCGTCGACCAGCTGGTCGTGCAGACTTTGTGAGGGGTGCTGCAGGCTTCTTCCCATTCGCGCCGGGCGGGCTGGAAGGGGTTGAGTCTATCGATGAAATAGAATCTGAAGCACATACTACAGAGGTTTCTCGAGTCAGTGGTAGCAAGCAATCGGGACTTGATCGAATTATCAACTTTGGGACCGATGGTGGGCTTCTTGAGGTCGCTCCTGGGTTTTCGCGTGGACTGAGATTTGATGAACCGAAATCAAAGGAAGCCGTCGAAGAAGATGAAGAAGTTGAAAAAACTCTTCAGGAGGAGGATGGGAACCCTCATACCGAGCAAGATGAGGCGGCCTCTGATATTGAGGGAGGGGTGAAAATCGAGGATGAAGAGGAAGTGAGTAGTGAGGGAGACGAAGAAGAGGAGGACATCGACTCTTTATTGCCAGTTGAGTTTCCTTCGTTGGAACCGCATGCTCCACTCATGGCGGGGATTCAGAGAAAGGCGGGCAAGGAATGGGCGCATATTGTGGACGTCAATAAGGAAATCTCCAACTTCCATGAACTCGTGCCAGACATGGCGCGAGAGTGGCCATTCGAGCTGGATACATTCCAGAAGGAGGCAGTCTATCACCTTGAAAACGGGGATTCCGTGTTTGTTGCTGCCCATACATCGGCAGGAAAGACAGTTGTTGCTGAGTATGCTATTGCATTGGCGGCTAAGCATATGACAAAGGCTATCTACACCTCTCCCATCAAGGCTCTCAGCAATCAAAAATTTCGGGACTTTAAAAACACCTTTGACGATGTTGGTATCTTGACGGGCGACGTGCAGATCAATCCAGAGGCAAGTTGTCTCATCATGACCACTGAGATTCTACGTAGCATGCTTTATCGAGGAGCAGACTTGATTAGAGACGTGGAATTTGTGATATTTGATGAGGTCCACTATGTTAATGACCTCGAAAGAGGTGTCGTGTGGGAGGAGGTTATCATTATGCTTCCTGAGCATGTCACCTTGATCCTCTTATCTGCTACAGTCCCTAATACCTATGAGTTTGCATCTTGGGTTGGACGCACAAAGAAGAAGAATATTTACGTAATCTCTACAGCCAAAAGACCTGTTCCACTAGAGCATTATCTCTGGGCTGGGAAAGGAAAGTTCAAAATTGTCGATTCGAATAAACGATTTCTCGAACAAGGATGGAAAGAAGCGGATGATGTCATTTCTGGCCGGGATAAGATCAAAGCGCAAAAGGCTGCTGAGGCTCAAGCCCAATCTCAGGCGAGCAGAGGAGGCGGCCCCCAGGGGAGAGGAGGGCGTGGGCAAGCTCCTACTAGAGGCGGCCCTAGGGGGAACTCTCAACGTGGAGGGCCACAGAGAGGTAGAGGTCAGCCATCAAACAGAGGCACAGGAAACATTGCCCGGACAGGAAGAGGTGGAGGGCGGACAACGGCTGCGCAAGACAAGACTGTTTGGGTACAAGTTGTCCAACATCTTCGAAAGGAAAACCTACTCCCTGCCTGCATTTTTGTCTTTTCCAAGAAGCGATGCGAACAAAACGCCGATTCCTTATCAAACCAAGACTTTTGCTCTGCTTCCGATAAGAGTGTAATTCACATGATTATTGAGAAGTCACTTACTCGGCTCAAACAGGAGGATAGATCTCTACCACAGATCCTTCGACTTCGCGAACTTCTAGGCAGGGGCATTGCCGTTCACCATGGTGGCCTTTTACCTATCATGAAAGAAATTGTTGAGATTTTGTTCGCCAAATCTCTAGTCAAGGTTCTTTTCGCCACAGAAACTTTTGCTATGGGGCTGAACTTACCGACTCGTACAGTAGTCTTCTCCGGATTCCGCAAGCACGACGGTAAAGCCTTTAGAGATCTACTCCCTGGTGAATATACCCAAATGGCTGGACGTGCGGGTCGAAGAGGCTTGGATACTGTGGGTTATGTGATCATCGTGAGTACCGGTAAGGATGAAGCACCTCCTGCCGGTGCTCTGAGAAAGATGATTCTTGGGGATCCGACAAAACTGCGTTCTCAGTTTAGGCTTACTTACAACATGATATTGAATCTTCTGCGCGTGGAAGCCTTGAAAATCGAGGAGATGATCAAGCGTAGCTTTAGTGAGAATGCTACCCAAGCCTTGCTGCCAGAGCACGAAAAACAGGTACAGCTCTCAGAAGCTAGCTTGGAGAAGATAAAACGAGAGCCCTGTGATATTTGCGATATCGATCTCGAGGCATGTCATGATGCAGCAATCGAGTACCAGAAGTTGACTAGTGAATTGCACTTGGGATTACTCTCATCACCAGTTGGAAAACGCCTTTTTATGCCTAAGCGTTTGGTAGTGTACCGGAAGGTATGTTCAAGTGGATCTAATTTTCTTCGCTATATGTTTTTGCTCATCGTTTTACGCTTTTTAGGAAGGATTTCGAACAGCTGGTGTCATAATCAAGGAAGTGGGAGGAGGTTCTAATCCCACCATCCAAATCCTTGAAGTAGGGAAACTAGGCCATAAACGCCACCCGAGTGATATTCTCCCTTTCCTGCCAGAGTTTAGAAGGTTCATGAATCCCTTACCAACCCGTGCTATTGATATGACCTTGAAGACGTTCAAGGTCCCTATCACCGATATAGAATGTGTCACGAACACTATTGTCAAGTCAAGCGGTCCAACATGGTATCTTAATATAAAAAAAGGTAGGTTTACAAGACATTGTTTAGTAACGACTCCTTCAAACTAACTTCCTTTGCAGAGGTGACCAAGTTTGCCGAGAAGGAACTATCCAAGTTATGCTCGTCTTGGACAACCCCAGTTTGGGAGGAGATGGACTGGGCGCGAATAAAGGAATTACAAGTCCGAGATATACTTGATCGGCGGCGCGAGCAAGCAAAAATTGCTCAGTCTTGCCAGAGCTTGCATTGTCCTGATTTCTTGAAGCACGTACGTGAATATCTCTCCCGCCGACGGCGTTGATGTTGATGCTTACCATTAAATAGTTTGAAATGCAACATGATGAATGGCAGATCAAGGAAAATATTTCGCAATTGAGGCAACTCATGTCTGACCAGAATCTTCGACTGCTCCCGGATTACGAGGGACGAATTCAAGTATTGAAGGATCTGGGCTTTGTCGATGATCAGTCTCGTGTGCAGCTTAAGGGCAAAGTCGCTTGTGAAGTGGGTATATTGGAAGACCTGGAATTAGAATCATAGAAGCTAATTGGCCCACTGTGTAGATTCATTCCGCCGATGAGCTTGTCCTGACAGAGCTGATCCTTGAGAACGTTCTCGCTGAATATGAACCAGAGGAGATCGTTGCGCTATTATCGGCGTTTGTGTTCCAAGAGAAGACCGAAAATGTTCCCACCCTTACCCCGCGTCTGGAGAAGGGTAAGGAGGCGATTGTCAAGATAGCAGAAAAGGTAAATGATTTCCAGATTCAACACCAAGTCATCCTGTCCAGTGAAGATAGCAACAATTTCGCTAGCGAACCCCGGTTTGGGCTCGCGGAGGTTGTCTATGAATGGGCTAAGGGAATGTCATTCAACCGGATTACCGATCTCACCGATGTCATGGAGGGAACTATCGTGAGAACGATTACTCGCTTGGACGAGACATGCCGCGAGGTGAAGAATGCGGCGAAATTGGTCGGAGACCCGACACTTTACGCTAAAATGCAGGAGGCTCAAGAGAGTATTAAAAGAGATGTCATTTTTGCAGCATCCTTGTACATGTAGAGTAAGGATGTTATTACTCATAACATCCTTACTCTACATGTAGAAAGGAAGGGAGGTCGGTGGTAGTTTACTCGCAAACGAGCTATATGATAGGATAGAATTATTATAAAGCTAAAGCAATAAGTAAGAACAATGTAGGAACTGGCTCTGTCAACAACCATTAGAAAAAATTTATCGTATGCTAGATAGTGCTCATCCCGTAGCGATCTGACTACCTTGATCAACAAAGCCCCTATATTGATGGCTGGTAGAAGCTGTCTGAACCACGTGGGCAATATATTTATATATTTTTTTTTCTGCCAGAAGAATTCCTGAAGCCCAATAAATGCCACAGACTGACGTGTAGAGACAAGATAACACCAGGATCTCTCAAATAGATAAGCAGAATTCCACAGACTTCTTTCTTTTTTTAGGAAAACATTTAACTTTTCATAGAAAATTGATTACCTTTGGTAACAGGGAAACCAAATTTCAGGAGAATTTGGGACAAAAGACCAGAAAAAAAAAAAAAAAAAAAACTCTTACCGCGCGGGGCGGCAGGCGGTCTGATTCGCTGCCCTAGGCGCGGGGCGGGCACCGCCTGAAAATCCACGAGAAAACCAAACCCAACAAACCCAATGTGCCCTTTGGAATCTGCACACTATCAATTCCCACCCCCGCGCTAATTATCTCCCCTCTCCCCTCATCCCCTACGTCTCCGGGATTAGTATTCAGTCAAGGGGTCTTTGATACTTTTAACTCGATTTAGATATTTGGGGGTCGTTACTGGTGCGAGATGGATGTTGCAGCTCTTCGAAACCGCATCCAGTCTACCCTCGACACAAATGCGGATGTTCGACGACAGGCCGAATTGGATTTGAAATATGTACGTACCGGATAACTTGATCAACTTGACAATATTTATTACTTATCTTAATTTCCTTCTTTCTGCCCTTTTATAGGCTGAAACGCAACCGGGGTTTGTAAATGCGTTGCTGGATATTTTGCAGGGGGAGCAGGACAATGCCATTCAGCTTTCGGGTAAGTTTTTTTTTTTTTTTCCCTTTCCTTTCTCTCTTTCTTTGGTCCCTCACCCCTTTTCTCTTTTCGATAAAGGAGGAATTAAGTAGCAAAGCAAAGAATAAAAGACAAAGGAATCGTCTTTTAATTACACTTAACCTCTCCCCCGCAGTTGTATTTTTTCTCTTCTCCTCCCCCTGATATGTATTGATCTTTCTAACCTGCATCGCTTGATTACCTATAGCCGGCGTATACTTAAAGAACAGAATCAACCGAGGATGGGCTCCTATCGAAGAGAGTCCCTTGCGCACACCAATCCCAGATGGAGAGAAACCAAGTTTTCGAGAGAGGCTGATTCCTGCGTTGGCGTCTACTCCCCCGAATGTCCGTGCCCAGCTGGTACCTCTTCTCCAGAAGATTCTGCAACACGATTTTCCCGAGCAATGGCCAGGATTTTTGGAAATTACTCTTCGACTACTTAGCGGAAATGATGCTAATTCTGTTTACGCCGGACTACAATGCCTGCTGGCTATTTGCCGTGTATATCGATTTAAAGGCGGAGAAAAGCGGGAGGAATTTGATAAGATCGTTGAGCATTCGTTTCCCCAGCTTCTCAACATTGGATCAAGGTTGGTTGATGAAGAGAGCCTGGAGGCTGCCGAAATGCTCCGAATTGTCGTCAAATCTTATAAACATGCCACCTATGTAAGTGGATTATGAAGCAACAAAACTTGAATTGATGGGCCAAAATTTGGACTCACTGTTAGACTATAGTTTGAGCTTGCACCGCATCTACAATCACACCAAGCCACAGTCGATTGGTGTACCCTCTTCCTACGAATTATTTCCAAAGTCCCTCCTGCCAATTCAATGATGGAGTCTAAGGAAGAGAGGGAACTCAACCACTGGTGGAAGTGCAAGAAGTGGGCTTACGCCAACTTGAACCGTCTTTTCATCAGGTGTGTACATCCCTTGATGACTTGCATAATATACACAAGACCTTCATCTGATCTGTTTTTCTAGGTATGGAAACCCAACGACCATTAGGAGTAACACCAATACTCCCGACTATACTCAGTACGCGAAATCTTTCATCACAACTTTCGCGCCCGAAATCCTCAAAGGATATTTACAGGAGATCGACAAGTGGGTGTCAAAGGGCCAGTGGCTTAGCAAGCCTGCTCTTTCGTACACCTTGACTTTCTTCGAGGAGTGCGTCAAACCGAAGGCGATGTGGGATCATCTCAAGCCACACATGGATAATCTTGTGGCTCATTTCATCTTCCCTATCCTGTGCCAAACAGATGAAGATATAGAGTTATTTGAGACCGACCCCTCTGAGTACCTCCACCGGAAGTTAAACTACTACGAGGAAGTTTCTGCACCAGACCTTGCGGCCACCAACTTCCTTGTTTCTCTCACCAAGAACCGGAAGAAGCAGACGTTCTCGATCCTTACCTTCGTCAATGGCGTTGTCAGCAAGTATGAAGCTGCCCCGGATGACCAAAAGTTACCCAGGGAAAAAGAGGGCGCTTTACGCATGATTGGCTCCCTTTCGTCTGTTATCCTTGGAAAGAAGAGCCCTATCGCCGACCAGGTGGAATATTTCTTTGTTCGACACGTCTTCCCGGAGTTCCGTAGTCCCCACGGGTTCCTCCGAGCCCGTGCCTGCGATACCCTCGAGAAGTTTGAACAACTTGATTTCCAGGATCCTAACAACCTCATGATTATCTATCGCAATATTCTTGAGTCTATGACAGACACTGAACTCCCTGTGCGTGTGGAGGCTGCGCTCGCTCTACAGCCTCTCATTCGACATGATGTCATCCGTACTTCCATGCAGCAAAATATTCCTCAGATTATGCAGCAGCTCCTCAAGCTTGCAAATGAGGTTGATGTGGATGCTTTGGCAAACGTGATGGAAGATTTTGTCGAAGTGTTTTCCGCCGAGTTAACACCATTTGCGGTTGCTTTAAGCGAACAGCTGCGTGACACTTACATGCGTATTGTCGGCGAGCTTCTGGAACGCAACGCAGCAAAGGGCGATGAAGATGCGTACGGCGACTTCCTCGACGACAAGAGCATCACTGCTCTTGGTGTTCTGCAGACTATTGGTACCCTCATCCTCACTCTTGAGAGCACCCCCGATGTTCTCTTGCATCTTGAAACCATTCTGATGCCCGTCATCAGCATCACCCTAGAGAATAAGCTTTATGATCTTTATAACGAGGTCTTTGAAATTATCGACAGCTGTACTTTTGCTTCCAAATCCATCTCCCCTACAATGTGGCAGGCATTTGAGCTCATCCACAAGACATTCAAGGCCGGTGCAGAGTTATATTTGGAGGACATGCTACCCGCTCTTGACAACTATGTAGCATACGGCTCTCAAACGATGGTTCAAACCCCTGCCTATCTTGCTGCTGTCGTTGGTATGGTTGAGGATATATTCCGTGATGAGAAAGTTGGTGGAGTCGACCGTATATGTGGTTGTAAGCTTGCAGAAACTGTTATGTTGAACCTGCGTGGCTGCGTTGACCAGTACATCCCCGTATTTATTGACCTTGCAATGCGGGTACTCGACTCCGGAGATGCAAAGACAAAGTCTTACCGTATCCATTTGATGGAGATGGTAATTAACGCTATTTACTACAACCCCATTCTTAGTCTCCAGGTTTTGGAATCTAAGGGATGGACAAACAAGTTCTTCAGTCTTTGGTTCTCCAACATTGAAAACTTCAGGAGGGTTCATGACAAGACACTGTCTATTGTGGCCATCAGCTCACTTTTGACGCTTAAGGCTGGAGACGTCCCAGCTAGTGTTCAACAGGGCTGGCCGAGACTGCTTCAGGGTGTAACTAGACTCTTCCAGACACTGCCTGCCGCTGTTCAAAGTATGTTATATCCGGTCTAATCCATCCAACTTATAGTCTTGATTCTAATCAACTTCGCAGGCCGGGAAGAAGCCACCAAGGAGTCCGACTTCACATACGATGAAGAAGGTGATGAAGGTGACGAGGGCAATGATTGGGATGGCGAGGTCGAGTGGACCGAGCAGGATGAGGGCGAGGCAGCTCTTGAGGGAGATGTCACCGATGAAAGCGCTGCTTATCTTGATTTCCTAAACAAGGAGGCAAGTCTCAAATATCTGTTAGGTGTCACCAGTTTGGAGACTAACGAATCGGTTCAGGCACAAAAGTTTGGATCTTTCGCGGACGATGACGAGGAGCTAGATGAAGAAAGCTTACTCGAGACACCTCTAGATAAGGTCGAGCCATATGGCCTGTTCAAACAAGTGTTCTTAAGTATGGACTTCGTCTTTCTTTTCTTTTTTCCATCCATATCAGAACGCTGGCTAACTTAGAGATGCTAGGCCTTCAACAAGAACAACCGCAGCTATATGAGAATTTGACGAATATTCTCAGTGCAGAAGAGAAACAAATACTCCAAGCTGTTTTCCACGAGGCTGATGCTAAGGCTTTGGCCGCAGCAAACGAAGAGGCAGCCAAGGCCGCTGCCCTTCAAGCCAATGGAAACCAATAGATGTAAATGACGTGAAAAACATAAAACAAACCACTAAAAAAACTAACCCCAAAAAAGAAAAACAAAATCGGAAAGTCGACGAGACGAACCTGTCGGCTTCTGCTGAATGTTCCGAGTTCATGATTATAAAATATTCCTCAGATTTGAACGTCTTTTGTTTCTTTTGGATGCTTTGGTTTGTTCTTTGGTTGAGATTTCTCATATCGTTCCGACTTGAGCATTGTCGAGCGATTAGCTGGATACGTCAGAAGGTGACATATGCTTGTTTTCTACTTTAATTTTGCTGGTTAGAATAATTTTTTCTTTTTACTTGTCTCTTTCCATAGGAGACTAGTCTCTATTGATTCGAGTCCCTCTACCTTACATATACTTTCACTCTTCACCTTTTCATCCAAAAGTCACTTTTTATTCCCGACCTGTACTGCACAGAAACTTTTCCAGCCCCCCATTCCCCCCTTCCATCCAATTTAACATTATCTACGTGTTGCAATTAACGTTCTTTCTCCCGTTAATTCCCACCTCATTATGATATGGGTGGGTTTTATTTGTGTCTCTTTGCGAAAATGGACAACCAGAAAGAATTCAGAAACATGCCCAAGAACATTGCACTGGGTATTTATTCACTCTATCTTGGGAACACTAATGTTGGATAATGGAGGGCCTGCTCCAGAACAATGATGTTTAATCATATTCCGCCCGAATATGGGTAGAGACATACAAGACAAGCAATAAAGTCATTGAGCGCTTTCACATTTTGATATGTTATTACAGCGACCAAATATCATCCCCGTGATAAAGCGAGTACATTATCCGAAATAACGGACAACAAGGCATGGCTTGCTTACTATAACAGAGGGGTTAGATGGACCATAAGTAGGTGATACGAATACACCTCGAGGTGTGTCCTGAGTCCGGCCAGAGCATTGGACTGGATGAATCAAGTCGATTCAAGTTGGCTATGTTGCTTTCAACGTCCCAATGAGAATACAGAAGAACCGTGCTATGTCGGCAAAAGCATTTATCATGGATAGGTTAGAAAAGGCTGCGCTGGGAGATGAGGCGATGGATAATGATATGATAATGGCGCTGATTGGTAGGGTTATTTATAAGCGCGTTGTATGCTTCCTAGGGCCTTGATACTCTGTCCACTAGCTTTATTTACTGCGTTTGTTTGTTGTGGGAGGAGGATCTCGGACAGGCATCCGCCTGCCAGTCTGCTCATGGACAAGAAATATACAGCAAACATTATCATATGTACCTCAGAATAGAATAGAATAGCGTCGTCTCATCCCGCATAAGTTATGGTGCCTGGGCTTTAAGGGGTTAATTTCACCGTCACAAGTTATATATCCAGATTTCTTCCACTAGAGCTAGCTTGTTCATCTCTTAGTGAGAAAAGTTGGTTTTAGTTTCCTCATTCATGTTTAAAATCATCATCCCTCCATACCCCTCCCTTGGGTCGCTTCAATCTCATTATAGGTATGTGTGTGTATATACCATGTATACACATGCTAGTACTGGAGAGGCTGAGTTAAGCATCCCGTAGTTGGATCCTTTATTTTCAAGTGGGTTGTCTCCGTTTCTCCACTCTATGGAATGATGAATCACGAACAGTTGATGTTAATAGAATTTTGAAATCAAGTGACGTTTGATTTTATAATTGTTGCTCTAAGTCATTCCCTGCCCTCCTCTCTCTGTCACACACAGACAGAGAGAGAGCGAGAGACAAGAAATGGCCTACCTATGCAGCTCAGATTGAATTAGAACTCCGTTGGATCCTTCACACTTATCAAATTGTCAATTTGGAGCTGGAGACTTGACAGACACTTCAAAAATACCCATTGGGGGTTCGTGGGGCGGAATTTACTGGCAGCTTTGGGGAACCAAGTGTAATTTTCGATTGCTTTATTAGACTTGCATTCTGGTCTAGGTGGGGTATTGCTACGGACCGATCAGGCTAGGGTAGTACTTAATCACCTTCTTGCCTTTGAAAGAGGTAGACGGCGGGAGCTAAAGGACGATCGAACGGCCGTTGGGCATTCCAAGTCTATTTGATATCAACTATAGAAAGGACAAGATCATGCATCCCAGACGGATGAGGCTATTCATAAAAATATATATATATATATTTAAAGTTGGACCAGGCTTGAGCTCAAGTTCGTCTACTGTTCTGCCCCCGTAGCCCGGGCAACTATTCTGCCCACCCAGTCTCCAACTCCGCGCATAAATTCCTCCTTGATACCATCAGGTTCTGCATGGAGTTGATGAAACCCCCCCTCGAACGACTTCCACACCTTCGCATCTTCTTCCGTCGAGTTAGATGACTCTAGCCTCTCATAGAGTTGCTTCGACAGAGAGTAGGACGTGATCATGTCTTGTGTCCCATGTGCCCAGAAGACCGGACATGGGAGTTGGGTGGTCAGGTGGGGGGGCACCGGTTTATCAGACTGTGAGAGGGCTACGAGGTCTGCTTCGCGTTGGAGCCTGGTAGAGAGGAAGTAAACAAACATGATTAGTGAACGCTTTTGGGAGTGGATAAGACATATTGAGATGCGGGGAAGGAAGAGAGGCATAAAAGGAATCCACAAAACCATATTACTCACAGGGCATCCAATCCCTCCAGGGTACCCGTATTGTGGCAGCGATCATCGGTGTGATACAGCTCCTGGACCTTCGGGTCCCGGCTAACGAAAGCCACATTCAAGGTTTGGGTGAGCTTGAACTTGGGTAAGACCCGCGCCACAGCCTTGCCGGCTTGGATTTTGAGCCAACTCGGTCGACTCGCTTCGTCTAAGCCGATGTATGGAGCATCCAGGATCCAGCCTGCGATCGGTGGTCGTTGTCCACTCAGCTCCGCATCGGTTGAGAGCAAATAGAAAGCCGATTCCTGGCCACCCATGCTGTGGCCCATGACAAAAAGGGGCGTTCGGGTTATATCAGGAATGCTGGCGGCGACCTGGCATAGTACTTCGTTAATCTCGCGGAGAATCTGTGGAGTGCGGCCGATGTCCCCAAGTTGGGCCTCGGTTTTGTAAGACTGCCCCCACCCGCGACGATCCCACGCATGGACCTTGATAGGATAGTGGGAGACGAGGAGGGAGAAAAAAGCATCGTAGTGATCACAACGGTCGCTGAAACCGTGTAGAAAGGCGATATGGGCAGTCGGGGGCTGTTCTGGCTGGAGGTGGAGGTCAGCAGCCTACGTGAGGGAGCGCCGGGCTTGGGGTACTCACTTCCCAAACCCTGGAGTACAGCTCCGTCCCATCTGCCAGCTGAAAATAACCGCTTGTGCTCTTCACCATGGCTGTTCCTGTGATAATTGAATAGTCTACTTTAGAGATCCGGGTCGAAAAGGGGGGTTGTTGATTTATTGTGCTGATGATGGCGTACCTAGTGTGGGTCAATCACATGAATCTCCACATGGATCCAACCAAGAAAGCCGCAGCAACTTTTCCCCACAGTCAGTAGCACTAAATCCTCCTACGTCTCCGTGTCGTCAGCCCTTCGATCCTGCAGATCGAACGTCTCGTCTTGGCAATGTACGTACAGACAAATGATTTTCTAGGACTGCAATGAATGAACCATTATAAAAATTCGAGCTTTGACTTGGCTCTCCATTACAGCTACTAGGTTTTAGCATCACAGTGAAATGCGACCTTATCTTTGAAGGATTTGCCTGAAGACACGGGTGCCCAGTTTCTATAGGGCACATTCAGGGATTCCTCTGTGAGCAGCTCTCCCGGATATTGTGAGGACGGGGCTCTCCTTGTCCAGGACGTATCTCGGGGGGCGTCAGAAGGTTGGTTGTTAGTGTAGCTGTGGGTGTATAGTCGTCGTTGTAGTTATACGTGTAGGAGTAGAAGTAGTCGGAGGGTACTAGTAGTAATAATACTAACAAATCAATATTAGCTTTACCTTCTCGCTCTGACTATCACATGATCTGTTGTTGCCTTACGGATTCGGTTCATCATCCACCTAGGATGATTGGTAAGAACCCTCAGGCTACCAGGTGCTTCATTGACTGCAGTGCTGTTCATGCATGACGCTATCGGGCCGTCAGGCCTAACAATCAAAAGGAAATTGGATGATGATAAGTCAGGCTGTACCATTTTGGCTGCACTGTACTGACACTTGAAAAAAATAAAAGCCTATCTACATACGGTAGTCTAAGGCTTTCCGAATTTGAAAAAAATTCCTCTATGTTTACTACCCCAAAACTAGTATGATTCCAATTTCAACCCAAATTTTAGGCCTCTTTTTTTTTTTTTTTTTTAACCTAGCCTCTACTAACCTCCTTCAATGTCACCGTGAACTCTGAACCCCGCAGAAGGTGGCTGCAGAAAATCAAAAATCGAGCGTCACATGAGTTGCTGACCCTGAAGCCCTGTTCCAACATTCAACAGAGTCGTCATGTCTTCACCAGGAAATTAATGGCATAGGATTCTTCCCAATCTCTGATAAAAGCTATTGCTTGGGCATGTGTTCGGAAGCGCTTATGACAGGCACCCGGGAAGCCTTTGACCTGTGGCTCTGCATCCCTGCTTTTCACTGCTTGTAAGGAGCCTTGATCTTTTTTTTTTTTTTTTTTTTATGATGATGATAATGAATTAGGGCTGAGGGGAAGAACGCACCTCCAAGAGGAATAAATACCCGGCTTTCTGCCGTTGGCTACAGCGTAGTAGAAGCATTTTCCCCCCGATGATGATAGAGGTTGACACTTTCCCGGCCCGGGCTCTTCTCCAAGCACTAATCGAGGCTTCTCTCGCCCATTCTCTGCCATATATTCTTGTGCTTTCTGGAGATCGTGGAAGCGCTTGTTGACGGACTCACACCCGGTAACATAGGGATGGGCATGCCCCCTGGGAATCACGGAAACCTTTCGTAAAGAATTTCTTATACTGGTAGTTCTGTCGGGGGTTCCTTACCAGGATGAGAATATGGTAGCTTCAGCAACTCGTCCGGACACCACCGCATAGTATTCTTTATTCGTGTGCTGCATTATTTTACTCACAGAGCATCAAAAGGTTTCTCGGTTGGGTGCAATTCTGGGTTTTGGGTTCTGAGTTATCTGGGGATTCTTCTTCAACTTATATATATGTATTTTGAAGTGATCATCAATGAGATCGTTAGTGAGCTATTTAAGATACTGTAGACCAGTTATGGTTGCCGATATACCTAGTGTGGATTAAATAACTTGATTTAGGCCTACCTACCTTACACTATGTTGGGCAGCAAAAGCTCCGTCCCTTCCAGCACTTGCTTACTATCTTGGTAGTTCTTCACCCTTAGGCTACAAAAGAAGCTAGAATGCTACCTTAGTATTCTGTAGTGTTGTCTCCTGGAGACTCATTCATCCTTTTTATTTTTCTTAGTTTACTTGTTTCTTGGTTCCGTTAACAGGAAATGCTTCATGGAAAACAGTCACACCTGGCCTTGGAGATTTTCCTGTTGTCCTCTACTTATATATTTGTAGGTATTATTCGAAGTTTGAACACAATCTGATACTTGGTGACGGGATCTAGTACCGATCCCTTGCTTGCTTCGACTGAGTGATGTGACCTGCCTGTCAGGTCTTCAAGGCTTTCCGCAGAAGTGTTCAGATTATGCACACACGCATGAGACTTGGTTATCTGCTCTTCGTCTCGTCGTGTGCCAAGGCACAGGCACGATAGAGGCAGTTGCATTCGTTGTGTATGACGCTAGATATGCTTAGAAAGACATGTCCTATATGTGAATGTATTGGGTGGTTGGACTAGCTATTTAAGATGGTTCACTGCACCGACTTGAGTTGCTATGGAGGCGGTATTATTCCTGGATACTGTTTTCTTTTTCTTCTTTCCAACTTCAATTTCTCTCTCCTACTCAATGGTTTCACTTGAGGCGTGGTTTCCTCCTCTGGGAGCCCAGTTTCGGGCGTAGCAATTTGATGTTCCATGACTGATGGCTCCTCTGCACACTGGGGGTAGTCGTCATTGGGGTCTAGAGGCTGGGGTTGGGGACTAGAGACTACCGACTGTTCATTAAGAGGAATCTCATTCACCGATATCAAACTCCAGTTACGCACCTTCACCATCCCAGCTATCATCGCCCACAGACTCGATTTCTGGCAGGCTATGAACATCTTGTCCCTCCGCCCCGTCAGTGGGAGGGTGTGCTTCTATGATGTTCTTATTCGTCCCAACCTCGCGGCTACCCACGAACTGTCGGCAGGTTTCTAACCCTTTCCGGAGTATCTGTAACTTCCGGTTCAGTTGTTGTCGCACTGCACAATTCTCTTCGGACTCGCCGGCGATGCGCGATACCAGCTCAGACGGCATCTCGAATACCTTGACAGGCGTAAGGAGACAGGTAAGAGACTGGACGAGTTTCGCCTCCACCACTTCAACTGCCACGTCGTCGATGAATCGTTTCAGTGCCACCTGTACTCGTTAGCACTAATTATAGGTAAAAAGACTGGCGCTTGGAGGGGCTCAGTACCTTATAGTAAGCAAGCATGCAGTCCAATGCTTCCGCTGAAGCAAACCGTATCATATCTGGCTCACTAGATAGTAGGAGATTTTTGAGAAGGTCCTGTAGAGCGTACGTATCTTCAAGGTATTGTGGTGTTTGTAGGTCGCTGACCTCAAAGAATTCTTGAATGATCCTGCTTATCTCACCTTCGCGTCTCTCCGCGCGGATTTCCTGCAGGGTCTCTGTAAAATAGTGATTGTAGGTGATGGGATGCCCTTTTCGATGACTCCCAAGTAGTTCCTCACTTCTATCTATCAAATTCTCTCTGACTTGATCCAGTGCAGGTGAGATGACCTCATTGAAAAGAATGCCGGAAGTGGCTTCGTCAGATATATGGCATATCAAAAGTGACAGAAAGGTTTTGACGGCTTGCCAGGACGCAATGATATGCTGACGTGTGATGGCTTCCCAGGGACGGCACTGTTCCGCGAAAAGTTCGCCAATAATCATAGGATTAAAGGTGCCGGGCAGTTCCCGGCCCCTTGTTCGTTTCATGAGGTCCTGGATATGATTGATGAATTCACTTCGCGTAACCGAGACCTGCCCGTCGAGGCCACCGGCTGGATTATTGTTTTCTGCAATTTTCCGGTAATGGCCTAGTCTGCTGAGACGATCTGCAAAACGTTCGTTCAGATTCTGGACAACGGCGCGAAGTCGCTTCAGACGGCCTGTTAGAGATTCGGCGTTTTCAAAGAACGCTTCATTGTACGTGCCATCAACGGCGGCCTTGACCAGAGACTGGAAATATTGGCTGATATTTAACAGATAGGCTTTTTGCTCGTCCAGGGTGGTTCGTGGCTGGCCAAGCTTGGCCAAGCGCTCTATGCAATCGTCCTCCTTATCTTTTATCTCCGTGATGAGACCTGGAAGCTCTGCTACAATTTGGCGCAAAAGTAACTTGCTGAGGCGGTCCCGCAGCGTGACGATCCCAACACTAAAAGACGGCATCTCCCTCCATGCACCCTGGGCGAAGAAAGCGCATTCTTCCTTATTGCGGTCGGCTAGGGTCCAATTCCCCTGGTCGCTGTCCATATTTCGAAGTGTATGCCAGCCGTGGCGAAATTCAACGTCTCGATTGTTTGCCAGCGCTATGAACGTGCTTTCGCTTTTGGAATTTGGGACCAGTGTGTCGGGCTTCGTGATGACACCCAAGGTTCGATCGCCGGACTTATCAGCATCCTTTGCGAGACGTAAGACGATCTGGTTCGCAGGGTCATTTTTGGCAGAGACCACCGCCAGAATGATACTTCGCGGCTCTCTCATATAGGCCTGCACCACATCCTGCACGAGCTGCACATCGGCTGCAGACTGGTGTTTCGTCTCGGAATGGATCAGCCCGGGCAAGTCGACGATGGTCAAGTGCGGTCTGTCCGGCCCCGACACTTCAACCCGGAGAAGGTCGTTCGAGAATGCCTTTCCAAGCGTCGATATGCCCATGGCTGCCTTGGCATTATCGATCAACTGAGGAAGCCCGTCAAAACTGTCGAGCTCTTCACAGAAACTCTCCAGCGACTGTCGCTCCACTTCGGTGCGCGAGTGATGGGGCGCAATCGAAACTCTGACTCCGACGTTGGGAGTTTTCCGGAGTACCAGCTCGGTTGGGAACCGGGTACAGAGATTGCTCTTCACGGGGAAGGAAACACCAGAAATTGCTTCCAGGACGGAACTCTTCCCCGAGGACTGATCACCACAGACAATGATTTGAGGCAGAGACACATAATGGTTAATCCCCTGGGAACGAAGCGTGTCGATGGAGTTGAGCAGCTCGAGTTGTTCCCGGGTGCAGAGGCTGTCTAGGGCCTCCGAGCTAAATTTTCTGAGAACCATGTTTTTGTAGCTCTAGCGAGAACCTCGATGGATGGCGAGTTGGTAAGTCTAGGAAGGAGTGATATGGATGTTATGAAGAACAGTAAAAGGAGCCTCCACGGTTAAGAGAGACCTTTTATATGTCGCAGCCTGCTCTCGGCTCTCTCCTATAAATTTGCTCTCAATGGGGCCTGTGATCGGCACTAGGAGGAGACAAGGACACTGGCATGTGTGGCCCACCTGGAATGCAGGTCGAATGAATGACTGTGCTACATACGAACATACAAATCGAATGCTGTCGCCAATCTAGGAAAATCAACTCGTAAACTACCCGCCAGGTATGTGATAGCCCAACAGAGCAATTTAACCCTAACATAAAAGATATCAATTAATCTTAATAAGTCTCACCTTCTTATCAGTATTAAACAAATCGGTCTATTCTTACGAAGGAACTAGCGACGTATTAATAGTACATCTGAGTGAGTCTTATACAACGAGAATATACCTTTTACCAAGTGTTGTTACCGTTGCAATCTCCCTACCATACATAGTAACTGTCAAGATGGAAGATGGACAGACAGACAGAGACAGAGAGAGAGAGACCTTAATGCTTAGATAGGTAGGGGTGAAGTGTGTCCTATATTTTTTTTTTTTAATTTAATGAAAACCATCAATTTCACCGAACAATAAAAAACCTTGGGCACTAAGAAACCTTCAGTGTTTTCCTCCTTACATTACCTAGTATTATTATTATTATTATTATTATTATTATCCATCATCCCCTTTGCTCTTGACCCCACCCACAGTCTCGCAGCGTCCTAGCCTCGGAAAACAAAGCCGACGGTCTCTGATACATGTTATTATCGCACAGTGCCTGATCGTGCCTAGACCGTCGCCGAAAGGGGAAGTTAAGCAGTCTAGGCTTTCTAACCACCCAACTAGGAATGGCGTGGTTACACACACACTCACACACAGACACACACAGACACAGAGACAACTTGACTTTACCCTCTGGATCTCCCTCCTCTGTGCTGTCTAGTACGTACGTACATACAATACAGTACATACGTACTTTCAACGAACCCCCCCAGCAAGAGCGACGTGGCTCACTACCTACCTTAGGTACCTTATGTAGTGGTGTGGGCTCAGCTTAAAAAAGGCGGGTGGGGGAGAGGGGGCGAACCGTCGTTCGTTCCAAGTGGGTCGGCCGCAAGCACGCACGCGATAAGTGGCTCCTCCTCCAGCCGAGGGAATCTTAGGGGAGGTATAATATAGTACTTTCGAAGGCTTATTTTATCGCCAAAGAAAAAGTGGCCCGTCACTTGTCGTTCTTACCATTACATTGGTATTGGCTTCTATACGGTTTTATTCAATATAATAGGGAAGCCAAAGTCCTTAGAGATAGACAAGTGGTGATTTATTCTGGTCTACTAGATAGTAGATTGTAGGATGTTGAATAGTGAAAAGTGTTCTCATTTTTTTTTTTTCATCTCTATCAGATCTCAAGATGCAAGTTGTAATGAAACTGTATTAACTGAACTGCTCAAAATTTAACTACTGTATTAACAGTATTGTCCAAACTTATACAAACTTAGGATTTCTATTCTGCATCCTTTTCACAGCACTGAGGTCATCATGCCTCATGAAGCATTGTTTCAGACGCAGCACCCTCCCCTTCATTGGTCTCTAGCTGTCGACAGCTTGGCGGTTGAGAGAGCCTCTATTTTCACTGACGGTTTAAATGGCCCTGCCCCAGTTGTAGATCGAAATCAATCACCGTCTATATTTCCCCTAGGGTAGGTATTTGTTCTGCTATCATTCAACATCTCATTTCCGCTGGGCCGCTGCAGAGAAGTTAGCAATTTGGTCTTAGATCCATAAATTCTTCTGAGGCACTCCCATCTCCGTGCGAACCCAACATGGCGACAACTGATGATATCGAAGTCCAACGACTCGAGCAGATTATCGGCCATACCTTTCTCCAGAAGCACTTAATATATCAGGCTCGCACGTCAGCGGGGGCAAATCCCGACAATTATGACGGGAATAGAAAACTCTCTCAGCTGGGCGCCTCGCTGGTCGACTCTGTTCTGGCTCTCATAGTGTTTTTCATAGGTGGCAGTAGAGGTAAGAAGAATCTTAGCGCGCGCGCCGAAGTAGTCTGGACAAGACTTATAGTTGTTTTCCAAATCGATGTAGAGTGTACGGCCAATCTGAGAAAGGCCTTCCTAAATAAGAACAGATATTCTATTGCCGCTAAACGGACCGGGATCGATGGGTGCATACGATACAACGAGCGCACCGGGCCAAATTCGCCAGGGGTTCATCGCAAAGCGATCAATGCTATTATAGCGGCGGTGCTTCTCGATACCTCTAGCATCCGGACGACTTTGGTGGTCATATCACGGTAAAGCCTGTTGCCATTGGCCCTTTTTTTTTTTTCTTTCTTTTTTTTTTCTTTTCTTTTCACTACGCGATTACTGAAATCTGGGGAGGCAGGATTTTTTTCCAGGCTAGCGACAACAAGATCTTTTGCCAACTTCCTTCTGTCTCGCCTGCGACGGTGGAGGATCTCTCCTCTATTCCGAAATTTATACTGATTCTGGATTCTGGAGTAATCAATCCTTCAATGCTATCAGTCGAGCGGTCTGTTACGCCGGTCGAGATTTCTCCACTCGTACACAGGTTCTTGGAACAAGGCTGCAAAGAACCTCATCCAATTCTACTAGTCCTGGAGAAAAATACGACGGAAAACGCGTTGGATCTAGAGAGTACACCTTCCTTTATCAGAGATGATATATGGTCATCGAGCGAAGACCTGAGCCCCAATGGAGCTGAAAATGAAGCCGACAACGACTTGATGGCTACACTGTCGGATGAGCTGGCTGCTCCGTCACCACCAGGCGGCGGTCAGGTGTCACGTCGCCAAAGAGATCCCCTGAATGACAGCGAAGCCGCCGTGGTAACGCATGTGTCGAAAAGAAGGTGCAAGACAGCCAGCACTAGTGTCTCTGTCCTGTGTGGTCAGGCTGCTGTGCAGATTCTATCACAAGAGAGAGAACGCTGTGCCACTCAGAATATGCCTCCGCCCGAAGAGAGCTATTTCTCTCCTGCGATAGTGACAAGGGCCCTTAAGCTGGAGAGGGACTCCCTTGGGAGCCTTGCCATTCTTCTGATAACTATTGCGAGTCCTCAATCGATAGTGGCGCTCCGCGACATGATGTGCTGTGAAAGAGCGCAGAAGACGATTGATTCGCACCGCCTCGGCCTGAACATCACGAACAGGCGTAGATACGAGATAATCAAAGAGCTCGACAAAAAAACGACACTCCTTCGGCTTCTCCGATGGCACCATGTTCTCGATCTATTCGAGCAGTGTGGTGGTTCCCGCACTCGTTCCAGCACGGGATATGTAAACACGTCCTCAGTAGATTTCGCACATTCGAAACGGCGTCCGGGCAATCCTAGCAAGAGAGACGACTCGAAGGTAGCGCAAGCGATGATGGACGAACTGTATCCCGACATAGTCCCGACATCTCCTGTATACACGCAGGAGCTCGCGACCATCAAGCATTACCGAAAGCTGGGACAGCGACTTTTTCTACTCACTGATCGGTTCGGTCGAGGAATCCTTGGTCTTATTTTAGCCTCCACTCTTGAGTCAGAGATATCAGATCAATTGTTAGTATACATACACTGAGGTAGTATGGTATATCCAACTAGTCTGACAAAATTCCAGGTTATTGAGTCCAAGAAACGAGACATTTCGGGATTTTGTCAACCTTCTCCAGGAATCGCATGGGCAATGGCTGACCAGGTTCAGCGATGCAGTTTTATCATTGCTGACCCCATTGCTTCAGTTTTCCCTTGACAATACCTGGCCTTCCCAACTGGAGTGTATGGATCCCGGTCACATTATGGGGCAGCCGAAGTGCTCCGAGTCTCTTCTGCGGCTTATCGCCTAGACCGGTGGTGCACACACCCACACATACACACATCTCTCTCTCACAGAGGAAAACGGAAAACTCGTAATGAATAAGGCAGATTAATATTTCAATATTTCAGTACCTGCTCTGCAACTCACACAATAAACCCTCTAGAGCCAGCTTTTTGACTTTTCAATCTAGCTGTGCTGTGCTGTGCAATATGCCTACATGATATGATCGATGTGTAGATCTAAGAGGACAATAACCCAATTCAAGAAAGGGGCTGATATCCTTCTTCCTATTTTTCCATTTTGGAGAAAAAATAAAGAAAAAATACGCACTACGAAATAAAGCCATATATAGGTATAATAGGTACCATCATACTCGACGTGTGTGAAATGGACAAGGAAACAATAGGCCGATCTTCCAATTGGTCAAATCGACCAAACTATATTTGCATTTCAAAGATAGAATCAGATCAATCTTATTCCTGGCCAAACTTGAAGGAAACCTTCTGGTATGTAAGGTAGTTGTCAGATAAATTAGGTATGGTTTATTCTTGGCTCTGGCAGCCCTGTTTCAAAACCCCAGATCGCTATGGCAGGTTTACCCTACCTCTCAGCTACGGTAAAGTGTAACAGACAGAAGGGCTGTCCAGTAAATGAATTCAGCAGCTGCAATGATATTGGTGATATGGTTGATTACCTGTATGTACTTACTATACAAGCATTCATATGAGTACATGGACCTAGAGTCAACATAGACTTATAACAACAATAAAATAAAAATAATCCTTCTATTTCGGGGCATGTCGGAAAAAGAGAGGAAAAGTAATATAATAATGTACAAAGAACTTATTCGAATAACGTTCCTTTTCCATTCTATTTTTCTTTTTATGAAATTTTCCATGTCTCCCCCTTCATCCTAGGTAATCATCCAGTATAATATATTTATGATAAAAAAAAATATTTATTTATCTGAACATGGCATCTCTGCCTACCTAGTACTGGGTAGGGTACTACTAACATTGCGAATACTTACTTTCGGTAGTAGGGTTCTAAGTGACCAAATAGTGATATCATAGCTAGGTAGGTAGGTAGGTAGGTATCGTTGCTTGGTTACCTTAGTTGAGCTCATCAATCATCTTATATAATGCCGCCTCCCTACCTACCCACCTACCCACCTACGTACCTACCAGCAACTGACTATGTCATGGGTCGACCCATCAATGTGAAGTGGAGATTGATAATAATTCAGGTTTGTAATAGGTAGGTAGGTACGTAGCTATATACCTACTCGTGGAACCCAGTGGCACATGATCTCTCTCCTCTCACTTGTCCTATAAATAATAAGCCTTTGCCCAACGCATCACCTTCCCTCTCTCAACCTACCTACATCACACTTCCTAAGGTACCGACCGAGACAGACAAACCTTATCAACTAGTTAGTTTGCATTGAACCTCTCAAGACCAGGCAAGTTGGGCTAGCCCCCTTCCATACAACCTAAGGTATCTAAGGTATCTTCCTAGGTACCTTAGGTGGTTATAACCTCATGATGACATAATATGATACAAACAGTCTCACTAACAAAGGGTAGGGGCCGAAAAGAATAAAAAAAAGGGCAAACTATTCGACAGACTTATCTCTCCTTGAGAAAGAAAACCAACTCCCAACTCAACCGCTCCTATTATTTCTCCTACGGAATACCAAACTCCACACGAACAATGGAGTCTCTTCATCCCGGCCGCAACTCCCCGGACCCCGAGGAACTCACAGGTCCTCAACAGAGAGACCCGATCTGCTCGGGGCGGATCGATCATTCTCAAGACCAGTATCGTCAACCTGCCCCAGACTATGCTTCGACTAATCCTTCTACCCACGATTCCTCGGGCAGTTCGGAAAGCCAGACGGCGCATTTGGAGAGTAACCCCAAGCATATTTTGGAGGATATTGAAGCACGGAAGTTTAGAAAGGGAGTTGGGAACTGAATTGAATACTTAGGGTGGGCTGATGGGGTCTGCTTGAATCCTGGTGAGGAAGAGTAAAATCAATCTCAAAATAATGAATATATTGCTTGTACCAGACAGCCTTAGTTTTGACGAATGACAAGACAAAGACAATATAAAACAAGGTCAAGGAAAACCATTATACAAGGAAAATAAATGAAACAATGAAAAGATAAGGCAGGCAGATTGGTACGAGAAAGTACAATTTCAATTAGGAAGAAAGGGAAAAGGCAGCAGATAAGAATAAGATGAAAGCTTTCGTGTAAACAAACATAGCAAGTTTAAAAGTCATCGTAAGGATACATAGACTAGCACTCTCCTGATTTCCTTCCCTTATCAACAAATAATTCATAATCACACTTCAACTGTGAACCTCATTACGTAATGAGTTAAAAGAGAAAAAATTTTAAAACAAAGGCCAAGACAAAGCGATTTTTATGCCTTTGTATCTGCTGGGGGAGCTGTGGGAGTTTCTGTCGGAGCAGGAGCAGCGGGCGTCTCTGCTGGGGGAGCCGTAGCGGTCGGTTCCGTCGTTGTAGTGGTAGGCTTACCACTCTTCAGGTCGGCAAGCCTACGTGCTTCGGCATGGATATCGCGCACCTGCTTATCAGTCTGGACGTAGAAATCACGCAGCTTCTGCCCGGAGGGTGTGCCGAGGGCCTTCTCGAAGTAAGAATGCAGCCCGCGCCAGCCGGTCGCCGCCTTATCACTGATCTTGTAGCTCTCGTCGAGTCCCCGAGCACGATCGCTAGCATGGGTCTTCTTGTCAAAGTTGGAGAGGGCACTAGTGAAACGGGAGGAGAAACCGTGCTTTTGATCTAGGGCGATGGCCTTCTGGATCGCGCTATCGCTAATCACGTAACCGTGGGCTAGGTACTCGGCAACGATGCGAGAGCGGGGCTTGTCTTCTTGTTCGAGGCCATTATTATTCTCATCTTTAGCTTCGGCAGCTGTGGCACTGTGGGTGCCAGCGATCTCTTCGATAGTGTGTGCGGCTTCGACATGGACCACGGACGGGCCTAATTGGGTTTGGTCAAGAAGGAGGGCGGTTTTGGCGGCACTAGTGCGTTATGGATTATGTGTCAGTAGAAAGTTGAATATATTTATATTAATGCCTTTGGTTGAATGGGTTTGGCACACAATCAGTAGCCAGGCAGGGAGGTGGGCTGACTGGTGGCACGGGCTAGGTGCGGGGTAGTGTTGAGGTATAGATAGAGCAGAATAGTACGTACGCTTCCTTCTCAAATGTAACAGTTGCGGATTTAGGGGCGTCGGCTTCTCCAGACACTGGTGTCACAGAGATAGATGTGACCTTTCCACTGCGGTACTGTCAGCGACACGAATAAAACTTTTTTAAGAGGGTGATCCATACCAGAAACTGAAAAAGTCTTGAACCTCCTTATCAGAGGTGGTGGAGGAGATGCCTGAGACGTGGACTGTGGTCGACATATTGAAAGGGGCGTAAATCTGAGAAAATTGAAAGTGTAATAAGAGGGCAAATTAGGACGAAATTAGTGAAGAAGGTATTAAGTGAGACTGTAGTTGAATAGTGGGAGAATCAGAGGACAGCGAGGGGTATTTATTTCAACGATGACCGCATATGCTACAACTAGCTTAATACCTAGTTCCTGCCGTTCTTGGTGTTGACGTATGCAGGAATGACGTTACCACTAAGAAAACTAGGTAACTTTACCAGCACTTTGACCAATAAGGTAAGACTAGATCGCACAGCCACAGTGGACCGCCACCAACTTGCTTCCACATGTAAAATAAAATAAAAAATAAATAAAAATATAGACAGGCAGTCATATTTGTTAAAAATAGGTAATAGAGAGAGAATACAAGAGAATTGGATAGAAAGTACATACCTATTATAATCAGGAAAATCATATTTTTCAACATCTAGAGCTTTCAATGATCTTAGAATCAGTATATTCAATAGAAAGTTGAGATTCGGTCTAAGCCACTATGCTACATATAACTAAATAAACTCAAATCACGTCAAGGACCAAGCCAGGTCAGGTCATAAGGGAAAAAAAAAAGGGAGAGGGTGAAATAGAAGAAAATGGAAAAGAAGATAAGAAAAAGAAATACACAATTCAATGTTTCTTTTTCTTGCGCAAACAGTCTGCCTACAAAAACCAGGGCAACCGAGAAGAAAAAACAAAGGAGCAGCAGGATGAGGTAGATCCCAAAAAGTGGGGGGGAAGAAGTAGAAAAAGAGAACCAAGAATTGAAAGGAAATTAACCAGGGCGCATGTCCGTATGCTTCATGTCACCCAGTCAATTGTCGGAGAACTCCAAAGCCGGACTAGCTAGGACTTCAAAGTAACCAAGTCTATCAACATAAAAAGCCTTATCCACTACGCCAAACAAGGCGGCTTTCCCGTGCCTGGATAAAAAGGAAAAAACATGAACTGGAGGAACAAAATGCAACACCACCGGGTAATTATATTATCAAATAAAAACAACTTTTGTCCATTCATCTTTGAACTTTCATTTACAGAAGCTTACCACCGACAAAGTCAGACCAGCTTCGGACCTCGGCAGGGACGCCATCAGGACGGGGCAGCTTCTTGTTCATTGCTTGGGCGAAGAGAACGGCAGTCTAGAAAAATAATGTTAGTAACGTGTTAAAGAATTTTTCAAGGAGGTCTATGTCTTACCTTGGTCTCCATGAAGAGAGGGACACCAAAGTCGACTGCATTTCGTCGCATAACGTAGTCCTCATCAAGTAGGGTCTTGCCCCGGCTCTTAGCAAGATTGAAGCAGCCACGGATATCGTACTTCTGGAACACCTCACGAAGGGCGCGCTTGTCCTTCTTGGGGAACTCAATCACTTGGACGGAAACATTATCCTTGGAAGCAGACTCGAGGTGGGCCTTGACATCAGGGCTGGCAGCGAAGAACTTGAAGCCAAGAGGGTGGAGATAGTCGACAATTTGGGCCAGAGCAGGGTTGTTGAGGTCTCCACCAATTAGGATACCCTCACCAGGCTCAGGGACGCGGAAGTTCATGGTGGACTGGAGAGAAGCCCAGTAGGCCTCAACGAGATCCTTACCGAAGCAAGCAATTTCACCAGTACTGGCCATCTCGACGCCGAGGAAAGGATCGGCACCAGCAAGACGAGTCCAGCTGAATTGGGGAACCTTGGTGGCAAGGTAGGGGCGCTTCTCCTTCATGAGATCAACAGGCTCGGGGACATCACGTCCGACAAGGGCCTTGGTAGCAACATCGATAAAGTTGGTTCCCAAAACCTTGCTGACGAAGGGGAAAGAACGGGAAGCACGGAGGTTGCACTCAATGACCTTCAGCTGAGGCTCAGCGCCTTCCTGGTCGGCCTTGATGATCTGCATGTTGAAAGGACCAGTGATGCTCCAGGCCTTGGCAACCTTCTCGGCAATCTCCTTAACACGGCCCATGACGCTCTCGTCCAGATTTGCGGGGGGAAGAACCAGGGTGGCGTCACCAGAGTGGACACCGGCGGGCTCGACGTGTTCGCTCACAGCGTGCAGCAGAAGTTTACCATTAGAGGCGACGGCATCAACGTCAATCTCCTGGGCACCTTCGATGAACTTGGTGATGACAACAGGGTGATCAGGCGAAACGGCACTAGCATTGAGAAGTTTCTCCTTGAGCTCATCAACACTGTAGATAACGCTCATGGCAGCGCCAGACAGGACGTAACTGGGGCGAACGAGGACGGGATATCCGACAGACTCGGCGAAGCGCTCAGCCTCGGAAACGGAGGTAAGCTCCTTCCAGGCAGGCTGGTCAACACCAATGCTGTCAAGGATTTGGGAGAATTTGTGACGGTCCTCAGCCTTGTCAATATCCTGAGGATCAGTACCAAGAACGTGAGCACCACCAGTCTCCTGCAGACGAAGCGCAATGTTCTGAGGCAGCTGGCCACCAACAGAGACAACAACACCGCTAGCGTTCTCAAGCTCATAGATATCCATCACACGCTCGTAGCTAAGTTCTTCGAAGTAGAGCTTATCGGCGGTGTCGAAATCAGTGGAGTAGGTCTCAGGGTTATAATTGATCATGACTGTCTTCTTGCCCATGTTCCTCAAGGAGAGGGTAGCGTTAACCGCACACCAATCGAACTCCACGGAGCTTCCAATGCGGTACACACCACTTCCAAGGATGATAGTACCATGATCATCGAAGGTGACATCATGAGATGTAGCATTGTAGGTAGTGTAAAGGTAGTTGGTATCAGCAGGGAACTCAGCAGCGAGAGTATCGATCTTCTTAACCCAAGGCTTGATACCGAATCCCTTCCTGCGGGCACGGACATCGTCCTCGGAAGCTCCGACGAGGAGGGCAATCTGCTTGTCAGAGAAGCCAAGCTTCTTAGCCTTCAGCATCAACTCCTTCTTAATTCCGAAGAGGCTTCCAATCTCCTTGATCTCGTTGTTGCAGTCCACAATGTTCTGCAGCTTGTACAAGAACCACTTATCAATCTTGCTGAGCTCATGGATCTTGTCGACCGAGTATCCCTCATGGAGCATAGCTTGGCCAACAGCCAACCAACGGCGGTCGGTAGGGTTCCTAAGAACCTCATCCAAGTCCTCGAAATGGTCGCCCTGGAATCCAACAAAACGGGGGTCAACCTGACGAATGGCCTTCTGGAAGGACTCTTCGAAGGTACGACCAATGGCCATAACCTCACCAACAGATTTCATAGCACTTCCGATGTCTCGGTTGACATGCTGGAATTTGCTCAGATCCCAGCGGGGAATCTTAGTGACGATGTAGTCCAAGCTAGGCTCGAAGTTGGCAGTTGTAGTCTTAGTAACAGCGTTTGGAAGCTCAGGCAGAGTGTGGCCGAGACCAATCTTAGCAGCGGTATAGGCAAGAGGATATCCGGTAGCCTTCGAGGCGAGAGCAGACGAACGAGAAAGACGAGCGTTGACTTCGATGACACGGTAGTCAAGGCCATCTGGCTGCAGGGCATACTGGACGTTACATTCGCCAACAACACCAAGGTGGCGGACAATCTTGATAGCAGCAGTACGGAGCATGTGGTACTCCTCATCAGATAAGGTCTGACTAGGGGCAACGACAATACTGTCACCAGTGTGGATACCCAGAGGATCAAAGTTCTCCATGTTGCAAACAGTGATACAGTTGTTAGCAGCATCGCGGACAACTTCATATTCGACTTCCTTCCAGCCACGGAGCGACTTCTCGACCAAGATTTGGGGAGACAGGGTCAAAGAACGAGAAGACAAGTTCTTCAATTCCTCGGGGTTGGCAGCGAAGCCAGATCCAAGACCACCGAGGGCGTAGGCGGAACGGACGATGATAGGATAGCCAACCTGCTCAGCAGCCTGCAGGGCCTCATCGACAGTGCTCACAGCGATAGACTCAGCAATAGGGATGTTAATCTCATTGAGAGCCTTGGCGAAAAGGTCACGATCCTCGCTAGTTTCCAGGGTCTTGATGCTTGTTCCAAGAACCTTCACGCCATAACGCTCGAAGGTTCCCATGCGGTTCATCTGCACACCAAGGTTCAGGGCAGTCTGACCACCAAAGGACAGGAAAATACCATCGGGACGCTCCCTCTCGATAACGTAAGTAACATATTCTGGAGTGACGGGAAGATAGTAGACCTCGTCCGCAAGCTTGTGGTCGGTCTGGATTGTCGCAATGTTAGGGTTAATCAAGACTGACTGCACACCAGCCTCCTTGAGAGCTTTGAGGGCTTGGGAACCTGATCATTGAAAGAATCCGAGGTTAGCTATATAATCGAAGGAGGAATTGGCTCGGAAGAGATGAAGAAAAGAATAAGGAGATAGGAAAATTTTTTTCCATTATCTAGATTGCGACATAGTTTTGACTCATTGGAGGAGGTAGAGGATTGATGAAATCCTTGATTTAAGAGGGAAAAAGAGGTTCGGATCGGGGACCTACCAGAGTAATCGAACTCTCCAGCCTGTCCAATGCTCAAGCCACCACTACCAATGACCAAGACCTTCTTGACATCAACCAAGTTACCACCCGGCTTGACAATTCCGCTGGCGAGGTAGCTTTCAGCGGAGGGGGGGTTGGAGGTTTCTGAGGCTAAACGGCAGAGGGCGCTAGAGAAGGAGCGCAATTGCTGGGGCCGCCATTGCGAAGGAACCTTCTGCTGCAATCGGAGAGTCGAAGCCGTCGAACGGGCAGTCGTCTGAGAAGAAAATGAGCGCAAAGCGAGAGCGGATCGACGAGACTCAGCCAGACATCGCTGACGCAAGAGGGAGGACGTAGCCTGCCCACAACGAGCAGCGAGAACCATTACGCACTGCGCCGCTCGATAAGATGAGGGGTGGAAAGGGAAACAAAGAAAAAACGAGTCAATTGACCCGAAGAATGGCTTTACTCCGTGTTTAAATTCTTTTCAAGCCAGAAATCGGAGAAGAATGAAGGTTTGCACCACTTGTGGTTGTGTGGGCCTAAATTTCCTTTTTTTTTTTTTGTTCTTTTCTTCTTGGCCTTGGTTGGTCCCTACCGTAGTCTACCGCCTTATGCCACACACCCAGAATTGAGGGGAGGACTAAGAGGTAAGGCAGTGGAAATATTGGCCTGATAACCTTTGAGTCAAGAGAAGAAGAAGATGGACAACAATAACCGGAGGGGGGGGGGAGGTAATTAAAAAAAATTTTATTAAGTAAAAAAGGGAAAAGCTTGGGGAGACCGATGAGTCAATAAAATAATGATAGAAAAAAGATGGGGCCCGCTGGAGACAACCAGAGAGAAACGGGAATAGTGGCAGAGGCCAATTCTCAACAGGAACTCTCTAAAAAGCGTCTCAAAGGAACCTTCAGAGGGCCGATCAGAACTCCGGTGTGTGGAGAGAATTTAGGGAAGAAGAAAAAAAAAGTTGGAAATGAAAACCCTTCTGCTCCACCGCCCGCTTTTCAGGCCAATCATCTGTCTCATTGCACCTTGCCGGCCCGGTGAGTGGGTTATGAGCTTCCTGATACGGTCATCCTATATTAACTTCTTCAGGCTTTGGAGGCGTCTACCAGGCCGTGACAGATCTCTCCATTTAATTAACACAAAATTTATTCGACAAATTGACCTTAATTCGATCGGAAAACAATGCCGTTATACATCTCAAGACGCGATGTTATTCTCCCGATACGGGGTTAATATATTGCTTCGAGGATAAGCCACAAGCAATGCACAGAAGGCACGTGCTCTTCTAGGAAAATACATCAACTGTTCCGCCCAGCAGCTGACATTCCCGAGGAACTATCCTCTTCATTAAAAATCAATAGAAAGTAATACTACGAAATATCGGATCTATAGTCGGTTATTATGGGTTATTACGATGATTATGATTTTTCTTCTTCCGATGATAATAATACTAGTATATCTTCTGGCATCATTCATGTTTTCGTCCAATCAATCCGTCAGACCCACCTTACCATTCAGGTGAGTCCATGGTCCTTTCGTGCGCCTTTCGGCACGATTATTGGGTCGCCCACGCGCCCGAACCGATTGAGCTTCATACGCCCAAATATCATATATCTCCTTTGTCTCTCCATGATCGTCGTTTTTCAGCGCCTCTTGCAGGTCCTGGTTCAACAAGTCATACACCTGCTGTAGTAGGTGCTCCGCCTCCTCTGCTCTCTCACTTCCCTCCACGACCTTTTTCTCCAAGTACTCCTTCTCTCCTGACCCAGCCGCTTCGGAAGCAAAGGCCCATGCCTCGGCCCTTGAGACAATCTCATCCGGTTTGGTTGATTCTACCTGGTTGGTAGCATGACGAGAGCCTATTGCCGCTGCTACATGCTTGAAACGGGGCTGGCGAGCAAGGATCGGATACTCTGGGAGAAGGTGGCTCTCGTCGTTCAGGCGATTGAGAATTCGTAAAGTCGTATCTTTCTCCTTCGCAAACATAGCAGACAAGTAGAATTTCTGGAGAGCCAGAGAACGGTGGGTCTTTGAAAGGGGCTGAAGGACATCGCTCGCGAACGACAGAACCTCTAATGGCTCAATAGGTAACGCTTCTTCAACTGAGCTATTATTACCATTTTCTGGAGAACGATCGGGAGATTTTGTAGAAGTCATTGAAACCGGTTGGCAAGCTCGAGACGCCGCATCAAGAAGACGTTTGCGAGCATCCACATACATAGTGTATTGCTCCATAATTCGCGTCTTCTGTTCCTCTAAGATTCTTGCCGATTCCTCGATCTCTTCAGGAGGTAATTCCTGTACGGGCAGTTCGTCATTATTCCCATCGTTGACAAGTTTCTCTTCCACCCACTGTACTAGCTCATCCCGCGTCCGCTGCAGGGCAGCCACCCTCACAGTGGGTGGAATTCTGTCCATCTGGTCATCAGCTTCGGGTGCAATCCTAGCCTTTAACTGTTCGAGTAACTTCTTTTCCTTGTCAAGCTGAGCTTTTGCGCGAATCACCGCCCTTTCTAGTTTATGTAATAACTCCCCAGCGTCCGTCCTTGTATCTCCCCCATTTTGTTCCACCTCCCCGAATTCGTCCGGTAATTCAAAAGGTAAACTTTGGCCGTTCTTATTCTCAAAATCTTCCGGTTTTGCTACCTCGCGTTCTCGTAACTCCTGAAGATAATGCTGGAAAACCTGAAGTTTCGCGTGTCGGCGGCGATCGCGAACAAGTCTAAGATAAGCCTGTAATTCCAGTGAGGAATTTCTAGGGGGTACCTCGGCTGCGGTAGCTCCTCCAGAGGACCCTTTCCAAGTTGCCTTCTCAGATATTAACTCATACTCTTTGCGGGCAGCCACATTTGCTTGTAGCGCCTGTAGATATTCCTTCCTTAGCCCAGTGAACTCGGATGGGATGCGCTTTACGCCAACGACCGCCTCGTTGGGCACACAGAGGGAAAGGTGGGACTGGGCATGATAACTTGGACGATCCAGGTCATTATCCGCATAAACAATGTGTGAGCGGAGATAGAATGTCAATGCTTGTCGAATGCGGAGAGCTTCCTGGCGACATTTGATGTAAGGTGCGAGTGGTGTTGCGAACGGAGGGTGGGAAGGAAGGGTAGTCGAGCTTTCATTGTTTTGGTGGGCCATGAGGAGGGAAGGATGGAATGGATAGTAGTAATCTAATTATCTCGCGCTAGTAAAGGGATTTTGGTGGGTAATTAGTGCTTAAGCCTCAGCTCCAACGAGCTGCAATAATGGCCACTCAATCTGAAACCCCGATACGCTGTCCTTGTAACAATAAACAATTATTATAATGCTTGTATGGGGCGGGCGGCTGGGAGATGGCTTCCTAACATAGTAACATGTTGCTTTTCTGCTTGCATTGACCGCCTTTAAAGCTCTCTTTTCTTCAAGATGGAACATCTGTGATCAGAAAATCCATTAATGTTCATAATATGCTGGGCACTAATAGTTAAAGGTGTGACCAGTATATTTGCCCATTGATAGTCAAGTTGAATAAAGGTGGTTGGTAGGAAGTCAAAGTGGTGAAAAAAAAAAAAAATTAATAATAATAAAGGACCCCTTATTATATATATTTTGGAACTATAATTACTTACCAATTCTTAAAAGGCTGAAATATTCAGCAGGCCGCGTTAATTAACATGACACCCAGCCTGAAAAAATTGCAAAAGAAAGTAGACATAGGCTCAATAAGTGGGTACCTAGGTGAGTAGGTAGGTACTAATGACATCCAATGTACCAGAATGGATGAACTCTTTGTCAATAGAATCACATCACATATAGGCTAGCTCTAGATAGAATAGTCTATAAAGTAGATATTCCTGAACTTTGCACATTAAGGCTAGGTTCTATCATCCCATGTCTGTGGGAAGTAATTTTCATCTATAAACAAAGTGCTCTGGTGATGGTCATAATGAAAAGATGCTTATCATTATATGGGGATGTTGACAGTACCTATGATAGTTGTTCCCTGCAAATTTCTCGACGGCGAACCCCAGGTACATCGCCAATTAAGTTTACCATTATACTTCCTTCCAAGCAAAATCTAGGGGAAATCGTGCAGTCTCTCAAAGGCATTTGTCCTTAACTAGTAAGTAGGAAGCGCAATAGGATCCCGAGTTTCATACACATAAATTATCCTGATCCTTTTGAGATATAATTTAGGCTATAATATATGCTGGATAGGGAGGTGTATCGAGAGCTCTAATAATACTAAGGCATGTCCCTAGTACGGTAGAGCTAAAACTGAAACATCCTGGGAAGAGATGACACAGTGAGGGGAAAAAAAGGGGGGAAGAAAAAGAATAGAAAAGAAAAAGTAATAGAAGCCCAGTTACCCCCAGGATAATAGGTTAATTCTCGAGATAAACTTTCTTCTCTTTGGTATCTCCTATTCTTGATATTTTTGAAGGTTAAGCTCCAGCTCAAGTTCACGAACCCGTCGCCGCAGCATTTCATTTTCGCGTTTAATAGACTCAAATTCTCCACGCTGATGAGCTACATCGTCATGGCGAGAAACAATTGAACCAGATGCGGTTCGTTGTTGGGATATAGAACCGCGATGAGGATATAAGCGCGGGCTTCGAGTGAGCGGTGTTGACAAGTCGACCTGCTTTGGTACGTGAGACTGCAGAGCTGCGGAGGATGGAGTGGTTTCAATTTGCCCAAGGGATGTCAGAGATGGCTCGCGGCTACGAGTACCATTTGTTCGCAAAGGATCGACCGGTCTTGAAGGTTTGATTCCGGAGACACTGCTCGCCCTTGATCCCTGGATGATTGGGAAGTATGAAGCGCTCAAACTTGACGATGATCGATGTCGGCGTGATGCCGTAGGGATTATTGGGCCCGTTATGTAAGTCGATCCCGATATTGCATCGAAGCTATCACTGAATGTGGTGTTGGAAGTGTTGGAGGTTGTTGATGCGACGGAGGCGGTTTGCTGACGGAGCAGGGAGAGCTCCCTTGATAGACGATTTACCTAAGGGGGGAAGAAGAGCTCATTCGTAAGCGATAGCGACAAAGAGTAATAATGGGTTTGGTATTCCCAACTGAACAGCTGTAGATATCTCACCATTGCCTCTTGCTCTCGCTCTAGGATCGAATGAATATCCGATGGCGTAAGGGGTTTAGGGTGTCGCAGTGGCATATCCGTCGCTGCACGGGGTCGAGATCTTGGAGATGACATGGGAATTGGGCTCATTTCTGGAGTCATTTTAAAGAGGATAGATATATCAAGCGAGTGGGATAGGTAGAGGTTAAGAATGAACCAACCAGTCATGAAATTGTTGGCACCCTGGAAGCTGGATGAAAGCCTCAAAGACAGCAAGCTAGCCTATTACCCCTTGATTGGGGATTGGCAACTCTGAGGATGGCAAAACATTCCAAACATGGCAAGATGGCGTGGGGACTCACTTTCAGTGCAGTGAATTTTTTGAGGAGGGGGGGGCCTTTACGTATGTCTGCTAGATGCAGTAGTACCAAGCAGACCAGTTTTTACTACTAGGGCTTGTGTATGGTGGGTGGCTATGAAAGATGCAGGCAGCGTGCATAAAAAGTGATCTATCAACACTCCTTGCTCTATATTACCCTTTGCATGCAGGTGTGAACAGTTCATTAGGATGGAGCAGGACGCGAAGATTATTGATCCTGTGTGATTAATATTTAGCTTGCTTCTAAAATTGTTGCATTAGTTATAGTTTATTATTAGTTAATCTTTGTTTTGATGTTATTATTACCACTTATTTAGGAGTAGTTAAATTTACGATGGGAACTCCTTTTATCGGCGCATCGGAGATTTATTTTGTAGAGGAGAGGAATAGAATCTGCGGGCCTATGGATTTCCCATTGCAGTTAGTGTTACCATTTCCGGGCTAGCGCCTCAATTCGCCATACTCCTGATCTGAACTATAAAGGCTGGTTATATGGAATAAATTGCTTGAAGCCCTTTAAGCCATTGATCTGTTTCTATCCTTCTTATAAGTCAGACATAGAGGCCTTCATCTCTATAATATTTCTGGTTCTTAAAAATTAGTTTTGTGTGATTTGTATCCAGAAAAGCTTTCCCGCCAAACAAAAGAATAGCCTCTCCCTTAGTCGATCCGCACCTGATTCCTTCCTAGTCAGCGACGGACTATCCGTCCGACAATTAGGGGAAGCAAACGGAGTAGGAAGCGAGAAACATCCAGGCTTAGTGTTAAAATGAGAAAAGCAGCCAAGGCGGAAGGGGAAAAGAATGCTCCGAAAAATTTAGGCAGCACATGCTAGGAAACATATCCATACCCCGTGTGAGGTCGGTGTCCTTCATGTACTTGATTTAAACAGTCACGATGGCGCCCACAGGATTAGAGCACCTTCCAACAGAGCTTCTGCATATGATCTTGGGCTATTTGGGAGTACATTATCACATAGGCTCTTGCTCCGAAGCTTCACTAGCATTTCTTCACAACGACACACAAACCCGGCACCAGCCATCCTTGTATACTCTTGAGTGTCAAATATTGTCCACATTATGCCTTGTCTCTAGACATCTACGTCATGTTATTGAACCTATCTTATACCAACAATTCATGCCAGGATATGGTGATTTATGGTATTCAAGCGTTTACACATGGGAAGGACGACTCACTTCTTTTATGAGGACAGTGGCAGAGCGACGAGATCTAGCCGCGCTGGTGAAACGAATTTATATTCACCCATACTTGTTTGAACAACCTGAGAGCTTTGAAATAAATTCGGTGAAATCAGAGGTATGGGCGAGGGCCAGTGAGCGTGTCAGAGAGAATATCAATGAGCGGGAGGCTCAGGACACCCTACAAGCAGTTGCGAATGCCTTGGCAATTGAGGGACTACAGAATCTCTCAGTCCGTGATCTTATTAGTGTTTTGATTGTAGAATTGCCAAATTTGAAGCATTGCAACCTTCAAATTGGCGGCTCATCAATCCAAGAGATGTTTAGCGCACGGGTATTTCGCACAACTGGAGTTTCACATCTGTCCCTTACGACCCTCAAAATTGCTGTGCCCGATCTGCCATCAAATCGTGGAATACTATTCTTTATTGACCAGCATACGCATTCTTTACTTGAAGTATGCCCATATCTCGAGACACTTAACCTTTACAGGTGTGGTGGCATGTGGCCCCATAATATGATGATCCCTTCACTGTCAAATCTCAAGACCCTCTATATCACGCAGAGTAAAATCACAGCCAATGACCTACAAGACCTCATCTCTTGCTGCCACAGCCTACAGACCTTTGTTTACGAGGCTGGCCCTATCAGTCAATCCAAAAACAGCAGAAGGATCGACCTCCCACATCCCGAAGACAGGGTACACTTTAAAGCATTTCATGCTGCACGCATTCTTCGCAGCCACCGAAAAACCCTGGAGTCAATACATCTTGACCTTCGGTGGCGCAAAAATTTTGTGGATGATGATGATGATGATGATGATGATGGAGACCGCCCACCTCCATTTAGCTTCCGAGATTTTAACATGCTTCAACATCTGTTTCTTAGTTTCACCGCTCTATATGATCCTGCATGGGAGAATTTATCGGTAGACGGTGAGGGAATCCTGGACTTCCTTCCACCTAGCCTTGTTTCACTGCATTTCGCTTTGGGTTCGGGCGAGGATCGTATCAACCATTCACGCACTCAGAAGGGCCTGCTTTGCCTCGCCCGCGCGGCCTCTCAAGGAAAATTTCCGAACCTGAAGGAAGTCCGATGTGGCAAAGCAGATACACCAAAGGATGGGTCTATTTTAAACACAGCATTTGCAGCAGCCGGTGTCGATTTTAATTATGATGATTGGTCATTTATTGGCCAAAAAAAACCCCCGCCATCACCGACACTCGAGGGTTATTTCGTCACCTTTGAGACCAATATTAGGATGCCTTTACCTCCAGAGGAAGATTCTGATTTTTGATTTGTGTGAATTCTAAGGCATTACCCCGGGAAGAACAGCGCCCGGTTACATACATAATTAGCTAGTCATCTTAGTGGTTAGATACTATGAATACCTGTAAATGTTTGTTTCAAACTAGGTGAGGCATTTTTAGTTTCTCTATATTATTTACAGCCTCTGGGAACAAACAGGGCCAGCTGAAATTATATAAACTTCTCGCCTAGAGTTGAGTGCTGCCGAGAGATATCAAGTATTCCCCCCAAAGGAAATACCGCAGCCACCGAAATTAAACAGATAGAAAGCAATCACTGCGTTCTCAACCGGGGCCTGGCTCCCACGTACCATTCCACAATGTTTACCCACATTGCTAGATGACCAGTGTTAGTTTTATAAAATAATACAAAATATATGAAAGATTCCAGAAAATCAGGGATTCGCTTACCCATGGCATATGTCGTGAACATTTGTGCGTCCAGGTGTCCCTGCGGTCTTCCCTTAGGAGAAAGTCCCTCCAAACCTGCGGCAATTTGGCCCATACACCAGGGATTACCGGGGGGGAGGGTTACTGGCGTAGTGGTTGGCCCAGGAGCTTGCGTAGTGATTGTTTTAGTGGTTGTGCAATATATATCAACTGACAGAGACGTTAGCTTTTGGTGGGAAGTTGTAGGATCTAATCTCGGGGTACCCGCAGAATAGGAGGGAAAGTGGAGGTTAAAGGAAAACATGATTATGCTCACCTAATGGGACAAGGGTTCTGGTCGTGAAGGCGAATGAGTGTGTTGCCTCGTGGATCATAGTGTTAACGAGAAAATTGACCAACCACCCAGTGCCTTCACTGGTTCTGATGTTTGGCTCTTGCAAAATCCTTTGCGCAAGCGTAATCTGATCAGCATTCAGTGCGGTGCCAATATCGACATGCAGGCTGTTGTAGTGCACACCGCGCACTGTCCGGGTACTCTCAACATCAAACCAACTTTCATGGAACGCTGGGCAAAATGTTATTCTATCCTCATTTATACCGGTTATGGGAGTGCGTAGTGTCGTTGCTTTAGTTCCGCCCTTTACGGGCACGCCGTTGAAGCGATAAGCGGTCTGCCCAGGTTGGAGGGGTTCGAGGGCACAGACCCCAGGTAGTGGCACCCAAGTTTGTTGCTGCGAGTTATGCATATCGTCTGTTATGGCGAGGAAATGAAAGCCATCTCTTGCTGAATGTATATATGGGGTGATTAGCAGCACTGAATACCTATGTACTCTGGAATGGACGGGGCTTACGGCTTATTCTTCCAGTGCCTGACCAGCAATTAGCAATTAAGTAACGGTGTACCTAGATGAGAAACCGTTCCAACCATGTTACACTTTCTTGTTGGTTCGCCTAGATTAGCGTGATAAGATGGCCTGCTTTTCATTTCGACTTGGGAACCCAGACCCTGCTTTCCAACGTCCGGGCCGTTCCATGCAGGGACCAAGGTTGCAATCTCCAGCGGTTCCACGTGCTCGTGGAGTGTGGTTCTTTTGTGATAAAGAACTACTATTGAATCTAGATGGGTCGTTGGCTCTAGCAGCAATCTCTGCACTGTACTTCGAGTATATATTTGGGCTGTGTATTATTGTATGATCTCCCCCTTTTTTCCCTGTTTTCTTCATCTTCTCCTTTCATTTTTTTTTTTCCTTTCATTTTTTTCTTTTCTTTGATTCTTCTCTTTTTCTTTTATGCAAGGCCAAATATTTACAAGTCACATGGTCTTCCTCGCCTGCATAACTCAGGATGCCGTGGTTGAATTTGCAGACCACTGCATTGACAACTTTATGCCTCTTGCTGGCCTTTGCCCCGCCAGCCTTGACTCTGAGTCCTCAGTCTGGAGAGATTGCTGCTGCCGTCAATGCCCCCAACGCATTCCTGTCAGAGCTCCGTCCGTGTCCGGCGGCATGCGTGAGCCATGATCCTCGGGATTGGACGGTTTACCCTTCTTTTCACCGTCTGTCATTCTGCCATGAGCCCATGCTGTTTGACTTTGCCATCCACACTCCTGTTGATGATCCCTCCAAGACGCTGATGTTCCGCGCTTGTACTGCAGACAATGGCTGGAATACTACTAGTATTTCCCAGGTGACTGACAGCTCAGATATTTTGACTGAGCCGGTCTACTATCAAAGTCTTGTTCGTGAAGTGAAGGTAACGCTGTATGTTAGCCAACAGGCAGTGTCACAGGAAATTACCAAGGGCGGCTCATCCGAACACATCAGTGATTATATGGCCACTGTTCTGAGGGAGGTCCAGGATTACCTCAAGGCGGGGCCAGAATTTACCAAAAACATTATACTGGGCTACTATAACGGTGTCATCGCTGGAATTTATGCAGGCGAGGCATTTGGCAAAGCCACAGTTCCATTGGCCATTGACCATCTTCTGTCCAAGCTTGATAGCGATGCGGCTCCCGCGACCTCGGTCTTACAGCTCTGTGGTAACCATCGAGACAAGGACCATGTCTTTGGCATTGTTCTCTCACCCGGTGCAGATCTGGCCGCGATACAGGCAACATTAGTCTCATGGAGCCAAGGCAAATGTGCAACCGGACAAGGTGCCCCGAGCGAGATCTCAGATGCCAGTATCTGGGAGGTTCCGCAGCGTGCTGGAGGCGCATCGTCCAACTCCACAGCCCATGTTCAGCAACGGGAAATTTCCCGTAACCGGCCAATCTGGTCTCGGGCTAACCAATACTGTACGACACGCAAGGTTGTTTCTGGTGACACCTGCACGTCGCTTGCCCAAGCATGCGGAATTACCCTGGCAAAGTTCAACCAGTTCAACTCAGAAGTGAAGTGTGCGTCGCTGCAAGTGGGTTCCAAGGTGTGCTGTACAGCCGGGTCCCTGACACCCCTCCCATATGACAATGGCACCTGCTATACCTACACGGTTGAGCCCGGTGATAACTGTTATGACATTGGTGTTGCATGGAGCCTGACAGCCGCTGACCTGGCAAAATTCAACGATGGCAGTACCTGGGGCTGGAACGGGTGCGGCAATCTGGGAGCTGGTCAGAACATCTGTCTCAGTGAAGGCTACCCCCCCATACCTGCTACTATTTCGAATGCTGTTTGTGGACCACAGGTGCCCGGAACGCAGCTGGCTGTGACCATAACAGACCCCTGGGAGCTGGCAAGGCTAAACGCATGCCCGCTTCATGCCTGCTGCAACATCTGGGGCCAGTGTGGTATTGATCCCACCTTTTGCGCCGTGTCCAACGGTACCACAGGGAACCCGGGCACGTCTAAGCCTGGTGTATCTGGCTGTGTGGCTGACTGCGGTACGGCTATCACAAACAATGATGAACCTCCAGCAACGTATCAGCGAGTTGGTTACTACGAAGAGTTTAACTGGGGCCGCAAATGCCTGCATATGCGTGCCGAGTGGTCCAACACACTGGGATACACCCACATTCACTGGGCATTTGCCTCGATCGGAGAGGACTTGTCTGTCTACGTCAACGATACCCACGGTCAGTGGAAGGGATTTATGGGGTTGAAGAATGTGAAGAAAATTGTCTCCTTTGGTGGATGGGGGTTCTCGACCGAGCAGGCGACTTATGACCTTCTTCGTAAAGCCATGAGGCCGGTTAATCGCGCCAAGTTCGTCAGCAATTTGGTTGCCTTTGCTGAGAAGACCGGGATTGATGGAATTGATATTGACTGGGAATATCCTGGAGTATGCACCACCCCATGCTTCTATCTCCTACGCAATGATAGGCTAACTACAAGACACCAGGCCCCTGACATCCCTGGCATCCCCCCAGGCCAAAAGACTGATGGTGTGAACTATCTAAACACGCTAGAAGCACTGCGAAGCGCGCTGCCTAAAAAGTATTCCCTCTCCATTGCTGCCCCGGCCTCATACTGGTATCTCAAGGGGTTTCAGATTACCGGTATAGCTAGAGTGGTTGACTACATTGTGTATATGGCTTACGATCTACATGGTATGGATTCCCTTCTCTTCCCCCAATAAAACTTGACTCCAATGAAACCAAGAACTAACATTACGTGCTTTCCGGCGACGAGTAGGCCCGTGGGACTACGGTAATCAGTACGCACAGTCAGGTTGCGAATTGGGCAATTGTCTGCGCAGTCATATCAATCAGACCGAAGTGCGCTATGCACTTGCCATGAGTAATTCTACCTCCTCGTGCCGGCCAATAGAGCGGACAGAATTAGCTGACAGGAAATTTACCTCACAGTCACAAAAGCCGGCGTCCCAGCGAACAAGATTTTTGTCGGCGAGTCAAGCTACAGGCGATCATTCAGGATGGCCAAAGCCGGCTGCACAGGACCAGAGTGTCACTTCGACGGCTCTACACTAGCAAAGCCTGGTCGCTGTACAGAAGCTGGTGGTTATCTTTCCGATGCCGAGATCAGCGAGATAATTGCGAACGGTGGTGATTCGGTCCTAACCTGGCACGATGATACGACTGCTTCGGACTACATGGTCTATGAGGGTTAGTGCTGCATCTTCTTCTCCTTCTTCCTGGACACTTTGCTAATGTATTCATGCCTACTCTGTACACATCCAGGCCGGGAATGGGTGGCTTACATGAACCCGGTTACCAAGAGGAACCGACGTGAAAGATGGAAAAATCTCAATTTTGCTGGCACCATCGACTGGGCTGTTGATCTCCAGGAGTTCAACATGGCTGATACAGTCGGCCCGACAGGCAGCTACAATAAGTCTTCGTGCATCAATGTCTTTGATAACATGATTTGGGATTGGATTAACCCGGTCATTGATGCTCCTGTTGGCTGCACGAATATCATCCAGCCATCTCCGCTGCCCAACACGGTGAAGCGCACAGCGCGCACTACCCTCACACTGGTGTCATCAACTTCCATCAGCACCACCGTTGTTTCTACTGTGTTCCTGATCTCCGAGGTCACCTACGAGCCGTTCACGATTGCTGCTACGGACACGACCAGCAGTACTGTCATCACATATGCGCCCGTCCCGCGCGTAACCCCGAGTCCGCTGGCCTTTTCCGTACCCAACGGCTGGACTGTTGCTTCGCGAGGCAGTCTTATTAACGGACCGTCACCCACGACAAGCGTGATTGGTCTCCTCCCAGGTGCGACCGCTACTAGCACTACCACAAGCACCTCGGACAACCAGGGGTTCCTTTACTGGATTACCTGGAAGCCGACGGTAAGCTATCCCCTCCCGTCTTATGTAACACCCAAAATCGTTGCCCCCACCGCCATCCCCAGAGACGAAAGGGATCCCATCATACCTCTAGCGCCGGGGGTCATTGACTGTGTGGGTGCTAAGTGTACAGTCGGACTAGACTGCACTGGTGACAACTGTACGCGGGGCGGGGACTGCACTGGGCCTGAGTGCACTATGGGTGGAGATTGCCTGGGTGCCAAGTGCATCCGGGGCGGCACATGTGTAGGACCAAAGTGCCTCGAGGGTGGCATGTGTCAGGGCGAACAATGTGTCTCCGGCGGCGATTGTCATGGAGATGCTTGCAAAAAGGGGGGCGATTGCGATGGGCCAAAATGCACCAAAGGAGGTGGCTGCACTGACACACTCTTTGTCAGGTGCAGCCCTGGGAGCTGCAATGGCCGCTTGTGTAACATCAAGGTAGAATGCCCTGCCTGTGACAATTATATTACAATCTCCGTACACCCAGGGGGCGCAGGAGGAGGTGGAAGTAGCCCCCCACGCCCGACTTGCATCAGAGACTGCGGGACATTGCCCCCCTGTGAAGGAGGCGACAGCTCTTGCAACGGAGCATGCAATTTGAAGAGATGCCCTGCCGACAGAATGCCAACAGGCAACGCCTGTACAACCCTCATGACCGCCAACATCTGCACGGAAATTGTCAGCAGTACTGCTGTGAAAACCTCGCCCGTCACCAGCTACTCAACCACTACGCGGACCCACTGCTTGACATCATCAGCGTGTTTTGTTCGAGATGCGACCACCACAACCACTATCACTACGAGTGCGACGCCGGAGCCAGATGCTATAGTCACCATTATCCATGACTACTGGGAAGATTATTCCGGTAGCCCGAAAGATTTTGAAGCCCTTGAGTCTTCGTATAGTGAGTGGGAAAAAACCGCGTTCCCCCCCGCTACAACGAGCACTAAAACAACCACTACCGCCGTACCGATGCCATCCCCAACCGTCGCCGATGGCTGTGACGTTATGGGTGCTGGAATAAGTGTCTGTTGGAGTAAATGTAACCCTGCAAACAATCAACCCGTTACTGGAGACTTTGTATCGGGTGATCCATGGTGTTGGCTTATCGAGGAAAGTGGCGTCGGGGCCCTTTGCAACACTGTCGCCGACTGTCCATCAAAGTTTGCGTGCCGACCTGTGGACTCGGAAATGGGAGGGTGCATGCCATCGCTCCCCTATAGTGGCTGTGCCCCTATGAAGGATACGCAGGGTGTCTGTTGGAGCAGCTGTAACCCGGAGACTGGAGGCGTGACTACTAACCCATGGAAAGAGGGCGACCCGTGGTGTTGGCTGCAGACGAACGGCGTCGGTGCTATGTGCAACAGCGGGTTGGCATGCCCGGCACTGCGCGAGTGCCAGCTTACTGACAACTTTACATATGCCGGGTGTAACACAGACTCTAAGGGCTCAACTTAATAGTCTTGTGAAGGAGGAAGGAAGGATACTACGTGAGGCATCTTGTCTCTATTAAATGTTCAGTCAGTGCGGACGGCGAAAGCCACGGTAATTTAGATGGTTATAGGCGCGAGCGATTCAGCATATAGTATATAGAAACCGATTCTTAAGGAATTAAAAAGACCTCCTGAGACTAGCAGGTATATCATCTGTTATCTCCAGCCGAGACATGACGATGAGCCAATTGTGACCCCCCACCCTGGGTAATTAAGTGCTACAATTCTAGATCAGGTTATTGAGCGTGCCCTGTCGGGTATGGAGTAATATCTTACGAGTCTCACGAGTTCTGTTTATTGTTATGTTGCTGGTCTTAACCATACCTACAGTGAATTTCATACATTCACACTAAAAGATTGAATATCTGAAGCTAATTTATGTTATTGTTGTTTCGCTTCTCGCTTCGGTTACTGCTTTGACTGGAAAAACAAAACAAAACAAAAGAAAAGAAAAGAAAAAAAAAAAAAAAAAATCTCAATGGCATGCCGTACTAGAACTCCAGCCGTTCTTCGAATCGTATTTATTGAAACTTTACCCTTGTCAACACAACTGTAGTATAATTTAATAAGGTCGCAGGGAGAACATTGCGGCATTGCTATTCGTGGCGATTCTATAGAGAAAAAAAAAAGAAAAAAAAAAGAAAGGGCCACTTGACACCAACGAGACATTGCGTGTTCCGCGATATTATGAAGCTAGAAGTCCGAATTAATCCATCAGTGAGCTACATACAATCAAGGGTGTTTGTAAATTAAAAGAGAGGGGGAAAAAAAAGAAAAAAAGAAAAAAGAAACAAGTAGGGGCCATATCGCAGATGCATCTCACGATATCCCCAACAAAAAGAAAAAACTAAACACTCAACAAAACCCCTCTAAGGTCAAAAACAAAGTCCGTATGCACGAATCCGCAGCCCATGCCGTCGACCCACTCGGGCCTCCTCGCGCCGAAAGAGACTAAGAGAGAGAGAGGAGTTGACGGAAGCGCGGGTGCATCCGAGAAGCCCGGCGCCGTTGGAGCGGCCTGACTAGTGACAAGTAAGCCCGGAATTCTCAGTCTAGGCCGCAATTAAGATACGGCCTTCTTTCCAGGATCTCATTTCGGGAGCATCCGTGAGGCCCAGACCCGGGCCGAGATTTGACTAGCAATCACCTCTCTGTGGCAAGAAAAGTAATTTATTACGTACTTGAGTAAAACTGTCTATGCAAGTCTGGGACAATCTTACATTGTTGTGGCGGTTTTAGCTTGAAGCCGGGACCAGGGTTCAAGCTCTCCAGGGCTAGCAACTAGCAAATGAAAGAAAGGGCAGCTCACCAGACCAGGGCTCACGATCTGGTTTGCTCGGTGGAGGTTGAAATAGACAGGGTCTAAATCTGGGCTGCCGCTTAGAGTGGGGGTGTGGTATGCAAGTGATGTGATCGGATTTAAGTAGCTTGCATTGACAGGTATGCTCGAGTCAGGCAATGTCACTGTGGCAGCTGCCAAGAAATGCTTTTCTATTTCTTGTCTCACCCGGAGATATTCTTGGCCTTGTCAGATGCGGGACATGAATAAGTATGACGTCGGATATGATCTCCGGCAACGTTTGGAGGGCAGTCTGTAATCTATTTTTTAATAGATAATAGATTAAAACCTTCGCGATTATGTCCTCATGTAGAATAGAGCTGTTGGGAATTTCAGTGACTCAGAGCTATAAGCGGACCAGACTCCGTTAGCCTTGTGTGCAGTGTACTACACCCATGCCTAAAGTCTGACTTACATACACGGAAGGCTAGAGGTTTCCAGGCTCTGCAGACTCCATTCCCAGTCTGTCTCAGGAGAATAGTCGCCTAATAATACCTTCAAACCAAATCAGGATTTACCCTTGCCAACAGGCTCAATCAACCCTCCCGTCTCTGCATCTAGATGTAGCGATAGAGTCAATATCACGACACATCACGAACAATACAGTGATTCTCCTAGCAGGAGGGAGTATCCACTCGGATGAGTTGTTGCTGCAGCGTGGGCGCCATCTAGGATTACTAGATACTTTGCGTGATGCTTTGTTTTTGGGGACCGCAAGTCAGTCTACATCGGTGTCGGCCCACGCGGACCCCCCGATAAACCCGACTCGAGCAGCAACGGCTCCGTCCGAGTGACCGGGATAGGTGAAGAGGAGCGATTTCATGAAGCTGGGCAAAAGTCTCAATCACAACATATAAAAGCCGCCAGCATCCCACCCTCAACAGGTCCAGTCAATCAGCCAAACCAGCATTTTTCTGAATCTCAATTTCTCCTTCATAGCACACTGCTAAATTTCCCAACTTTCCAATTCAACTCTACTCAGCATTCATCATGCACTTCGTTCGCCCTACTACCCTTGCAGCCTTTGCTCTCATTGCACCGGCCTTAGCCCAACTCACCATTAGACCCCCAGGGGGTTCAGGCTACATTGATGTCACTCACAATGGCGGAATCCACTCCGACGGATGTCTCAATGAAAACGGGGAATGGACTGTCAATCCCGACAACTGTGGGCTATTTTTCGGCAACGGCCAGGGCGGAATCGTTACAGGAAGCGGAGGGTATATAGTTCTAGATGAGGACTCGAACGTCACTCCCACTACGGGCACCTGGACAACTGCCTGGGTTGGAACCAGCGTCAATAGCGGAGTATGTCTCCGAATCCGAATTCACCCTGTTGAGTGAATGTGTATAAAAGTGAATGTGTATAAAAGTGAATGCTAATATGCCTTGTCAGAATAACTTGACTTATCTCCAGGCGCAGATTGGACACACGGGTACGCAGCCCTGGGGCGGACCGGTTTGGTTTACCGATAGTCAACCTGAGGGTGATGATGTTGCAACTCCTAATGGCCATGCGTGGGAGAGTGATGTCCAGGTTATTTTGAGCTGGCGGTCTACCGTCTAGATTGGACCGGGTATCCCTCACCAGATCGGATCCAATGGGTTAATATACCTGTTGACGTGTGTTTGCTGTGTCTCTTGCCATCGAATGATCTGAGGTCGATGCGATGTGTCTCTCATTCTTCTTTCTATTGGTCCATATTAGATGTGTTATCATGGCAATAGCCCTAACCTAATTAGACTTCGTTGCGTTTTCTTACCTATGCACTTTATATGAGTAATCTATAAATGCACAGCTATTAATAATCTCTGACCACGCCAGCCCTACGTCATCGGCCATATATACAACAACCTACTGTTCCATGCCATGAAGAGACGTATTCCCTACCGGCCCCCGTAGCCAACCACTCCTTTTCAGCGCGCTTGGTCTATCTCGAGGATCTGAAGCGTCATCAACGACGTATCCCTGACAATATCCTCCCCGGAGGCGAGGTTGACAACATCCACCCACCCTTTCTCATTTACTCTACTCTCATACAATCTAATGGCCATACACAGACTAAAGAATATAACTGTGACAACATCCACCCGCATCTCGATGCAGCCTAATCACGCTCATTCCAAGGTCCCATGATGGTTCAATGGACAAGCCTACCCAGGCCCATCTAATATTACCCTTTCTGAGCTGAGCTCCTACGTCAATGGCTCATGCCAGTCAGTCAGTGCCTGCACTACAGCTCACCGCCGGTGGCCTCCTAGACGGCCACCAACTAACCTAACATGGTCGCGATCTCCACGCCGTCTATAGACATGACTTAGAATAAATCTCATCATCCCCTCTCCTCTTTCTTGAAGGCAATGGGAAGAAAGCCTGGATTCGCTCGAGCCCCTCAGCGCTCACACTAGATCCGAACATTGCGTTTGAAATATGGTATTTTCTCCTTTCCCACACCCCCGCCCGCCCTTATTTGTCAGCGAGTCAGTTTGAGTGAATGAGTGCTTAAAAGTAGTTAAGCTAACGCTAATTGATTAATCAACGAAACAACACAATTCTACGCTAGAGTTGAGTTTTGTATAGTGGGCAACATGCTGTCGAATGATTGGTTCCCGCTGTCACGATTGATTTGGTACACTGCGGCCCGTCGTTCCGGAGGAGGGAGGACATGGTGATGATTTGTAATTCTGGTTCTAATAGATATGATACATCATCTAGCGTGATAGAGTTTGATATAGTTAGTTAGGTTATCTCTGGAGAGAGTTATCCCGTTAATTTAAAATGATTTCATGATTAGTGATCCCATCCCTGCACGGGTTTTGATTATAACCAATAAGCAAGTGGAGTTGAGTAAGGCAGTAACCAGGGCTCCAGGCAGTAACGCCACCTTTCACACCACCAGATCATGTGTTCTCGTGTTCCAGCGTGTTTTACTAATCTGAATTGGGATTAATTGCGTTGCGTGAAGTTTAATTGGCGACGCGTTGGAGGGGGGATACGAGTCTCAATTGTCCCGTCTCGGTAGTGTCAGTCGGGGAGGGGTCCGAGAAAACTTGAACCAGAGAAGAGTTCTTAGGGTATAAAAGGGTCCCAAATGGCGGCCTTGGCTGCCTGGATATCTCGATGGTCAACTCAGGAACCAATTCAATCCAGATATCTATCTCATAATTCGATTTGACTTATCCTCTCTTTGAAAAATCAATATGGCCAAAGTAAACTCCTCCCCCACTCTCTTTTTCTCTCTCTCTCTCTCTCTCTCTCTCTCTCTCTTCCCCTTGTCATACATAAATCCTACCTTCACTATACTCAACTAATACAAAATAATAGGTCGCAACCCCCAGTGAATACCGCGCTGCACGCTTATCTCTCCTAGAAAAGGAGAAAGAAGCCAAGCGTGTCCAAGATGCTCTCTCCGCTGAGCGCCGTAACCTCCCCATCATCGAGGTAACAAAACCCTACACCTTCACCGCCATGAACGAAACCACGAACACTCCCGAAACCGTCACCCTCGAGGACCTCTTCTCCTCCCGCCGCCAACTGATAATCTATCACTTCATGTTCGACCCCTCCTGGTCAGCCGGCTGCGCAGGCTGTAGCATCACGGGCGACTCCGTGCCCCCACTTGAACACCTCTACTCGCACTCCACCTCCTTCGTCGTCGTCTCCCGCGCCCCCATCGAGAAAATCACCGCCTTCAAGAAGCGAATGGGCTGGACGTTCCCCTGGGTTTCGTCCCACAACAGTGATTTCAACTACGATATGCATGTGACCCAGGATGAAAACAGTTCCGTCCCCGTGGAGTATAATTTCCGGAATAAGGAGGAGTTGGTGGCGCGGGGCCTGGAGTATGCTACCAAGGGCGAACAGCCGGGCACGAGTGTCTTTTATCGGGGCGATGGGAAGGGGATTGGAGAGGAGGGGAAGATTTACCATACCTATTCGACTTTTGCGAGAGGTGGGGAGGGCTTTATCAATACGCTGTGGGCGTTGGATTTGACGCCTTTGGGCAGACAGGATGGGGAGACGGATTGGCCTGCCATTGGGTTTCGGTTGAGGGATGAGTATAAGGATGGAGAGTTGGCGGGGTTGCATTAGATACTCCCTCTCGACATTGTAGAGTATACTAATTTTGGGGGAGGTGGAGGAGGAGGATGGTAAGGGGGAATTGATAGGGATAGTTTATCTGGATAGTTAGTTACCTGTTCTTGCTTTGGTTTCGGTTCTTTATTGCGGGTTTGCTCTAGGTATGGAGAGACAGCGAGAGTAAAAATGGTATAGTCGGTAAAGCGATAAGAAGAATTAGGCTGAATAGGAAGGAATTTAACTTAACTACAATTGATTGATTGGCCTCAACTCCAATAGCTACCTTACCTAATACTCGTTAACTGCCCCGTCAGTTAACTACCTGGGTACTCTATGAAATTAGGTAACACAGAATAAATTCTAGCCCGATAGGTGTCTAGATCTGCTGAGAAACTCGGATCAATTCTCATGTCGGTGATATTGTGCAAATTTCCCCCAATCCTCAACTACCAAAGACAAGAAAAACAAAACAAAAAAAAAAAAAAAAAAACCAAAAAGATAGGTCTACGACCTATTCCTCAAAAGCCTTGCACGATTTTTGTCTCTTCCCGAGTATAATGGTACTCAAATCGCCGACTGGTAAAGTATGGGGAAGCCAACCGCCCAAAAAATCTCCGCCGACCAGACGCTCCCGATTGCTGGCGTTTGGCCTTTGGCTGGGTGGGGGGATGTGGGGAATGAGGGTCTTCTGAGTGTGGGTCAGGTCACTAGAGCCTCTTCGGAGGCCGTATCGTATAACCGGGAGGCCGTGTTTTTGGGTGTCACTAGGTGGGTAGAAACGGAAATCGAGCTCTGGAGATGATGATGATTTTTTTTTTTGCTCTTCCTGATAACTGGGGGTTAAACCCCCGTGCTACAGGTGAGACACCAGGATTCCTGACAATACATGCTAGCTATGGTGATGATGGTGACGATGATGATGGATGATGTCTCTATTACTTACTCTCTACCGCTACACAGCTATCTAGACTCTGGCAAGCCATAGCTAGCACACCGCAAAAATAAATACCGTACTAGACTAGCTAGGTGAGGTCACCTGCGCTATCACATGCCTCTGGTACCTTTGTAATGGAACGGCGCTTAAAAGAGGATCAGGACCCTTTGACTACGAGTACACATGGCCTAACCTACATACCTAGGTGGCCTTATCCAACATATTCACTCTCCTGTCACCCCATCATTATTAATCTTAAATCTCTTTAACTATCCTGCATTTTGATACCATGATTCTCAGAAACGCTGACATTCAGTTTTTACGATGGGCCATCGTGTCTCTGGTCCTTCTTTTGCGACCGAGTTTTGGTTGGAGCGGTTGTAATGGGTGCAGACCTCGTGCAGTAGGAAATGCCCCCGGTAGGTTTGCGCCGACACCAATTTCTTTAAAGATAATACATTAGACAGAACTAACCACTGTCTTTTTAGGTGTTGGTATTGATCTCACCATGGCATATGGGTAAAACTTTTCTGTTGGTGCATAGTAAGTTCTCTGGGTTGCTTATATCCTACTAGGACCGCGGCAATCCACTTTAAGAACGGGAACATACGAAATCTTGGGAAGATAGATGGCACACCAGAGTACTTAGAAGCTATGAAGGTACTAGCTGAAGATGCTCAGAATGTCCGCCGTGGTCTCAACTCATCACTGTAAGAGCAATACTCCCTTTTTGACCCACATCTTAGTCTGGAAATCTTATGCTGAATGTTTCTGGATACTGTCCAACCAGGGAGACAGTGCCTGATCAGCCTCTAGTAGCTGGGAAGAATGATTATTATTTCCCAAACAATTGGTGGACCCCTGTGCCTTATTGTGAGCTTATTATATCAGCATGGAATACACTAATTACCTACATCACCTACATCATCTATTCACCTCCCCCGGCATATGTACCCGATCAATGGACCCGTGCAATCGCCACTATGCTATCAGATATCAAATCTACCACTATGGATACACTTGACCCACCGCTAAAATACCACAGGATCTATCTCAGCTGGCCTGATTTTGATGCTCAACTTGGCCGGGCATACAGCGGGCGATTCGCGGTGGCATGTAACCTGGCTGGACTCGAGTTGCTTGGCTGGACTCTCCATTCGAGGACTGCTCTCTACTATGATGGAGTTGAGGAATGGCTTGGTAACTCAAATGAGCCACCAGAGGACTTTTATTATCCCTTGGCCCCGCTGGTCATCAGTTACAATACTGCTAGTCTGGGGGTAACTCTACACACAAGAGACGACGGATCATTGTATCCTGCTCGATTAGTGGAAGATCCGCAACACGGAGCTGAGCGGGCATTACTGCTGCGAGAGAATAATGACGTGGAAAAGCACTGGGGGGAGGTTAAGGGGCTCCTGGAGACAGTTATTGGGGATGACCCTATTGATCATATTCTCTTAGTGGGTTCCCATGCGCGTGATCCAGACTTGCTGCAGGCACTTAAAGGGGTTATTGAAGGCCATGACAATATCAACCCATCTATACTTGATCGCTATCTAGGGCCCATATCCATCCAACTGGAGGAGGATGATGAGTTGTTATTTGCCGCCGCAAGAAGAGCAGCCGCGAGAGCTAGGTTTTTTATGGAGGAAGGTTACTATGCATGTATATTACCTGACTATTGTGAAGAAGATGAGCAAGAAGAGCCAATCAATGATTCTCGGTCGGAGCTATAGGCCCGTGGGAGGGGAATGAATTTCAGACTATCAGATTACAGGAGGTGTAGTAAACACCGTATGTCCCTTCTCCAATTCAGACAGGGTAATGCTGTATCTTCCTACATGTGTTGGCCCTAACTTGGATACTAAGTTTATTAATGTTCTGGGCCAGTCCAAAGAGACTAGCATTGCGGCAACTGCCGAAGCCCAGAAATTAAGGTTGAAATCCTTGTGGGTCATCCCGATATTGAATGTATGTACATTTCCAAGCACATCCGAGCGCCTTAAGAGGCCCCTTATCAAGGCTCAAAAATTCAGCAGCTAATTATCGGAACTAATTTACGTGCTATCAATTAATGAAGGTTTTATCTAAATAACCTTGCGTTTGCTGGAGTTCTTCTCAATTTAGAAGGCTTAGGCTTATTAACAGGACTACCTCTTCCACAATGAAGAGGAATACCCTATCGACCAACTTCCGGTGCCAAGATATCAAAACTCTAATTTACATCAATTTATTTGAGGCGTAATTGTGGCACTGTCTAGGCGGCAGCATTTGTCTGGGTGAGAGGCTTGGAAGGAAGCTGGGCGTCAACACTAGTAGCTCTTGTCAGACAGCCACAACGAGGTTCATCTTAAGGACATGATTGAATGAACAAACGGTTGGAAGATGTGGGCAATCTCATAACCAACATCGCATAAATCTGACAGCCACCCCATCCTTCTACCTGGGCGGCGGCGAAGGTATCTTTCTATATGTAACCTGAAACCCGCCTCTAGCCATGTTGACGATCAGACTGCATTCGCCACCGAGCGCTTGCTCTCAAGGAGATGAAGTTGCGGGAGAAGTAGTCCACGAACCGAGACCTAGAGTAACTAACGACTTTACAATTGTGGTCGAGTTTATAGGCCAAATCAAGACTCGCGTATTGGATGAATTGGCTCCCAGGATTTGCCCACGAGTCAAGGGCTTTGGCTCATGAGAAACTCCAAAAGTTGACTAGCACGCTCATGATGGCCAAGGCATTTGGCATCTGCATGAACGTTTTACCCTCCACCATCGACACCCAAGCTCGATTGGGAGATGACCTGGAGGACCGATTTGGGAGTCGGAGCCACCGTATTTTCACTCTTGCCGGCGCCTTTAATTATCTTTCTTCATCCTGTTAGCTATCTTCCTTCTCCTTATTGGTACTATTCGGGAGAATCCTTCACGCAGGTTGATTTCAGTTTACGTTTTATTTTTCCGGTCCCTGGACGGTCCTTTCTTTCGCCACGAGAAGTTCCATGAGATGAACCTACGCGGGTTTAGAGCTTGAAGGATATGATGAGCGGAATCGTACTGGCTTTATATGTGGGCGGATTCGCTGCCTGTCCAGCCTTGGCTGCAAGGGCCTGATTCTCCCGGGTTGGAAGTCATTTCTTACACCAGGTGTGGCGGAAGTTCATTGTAATATTCCCGTACAAGTGCACAAGCCAACACATTGTCGCAAAGATACTATTCTTGGATTGAAGAACAGATCTGCTATGAGCTAGGGATCTGTTTTGGTGTAGATGACAAATAATTTGAATTATGGGCACTTGAATTTGTATATGCCTGATTTGCACTGAAGCCTGGACACAGACTATGAAAAATTAGTTAGTGCTCTCATGACTCGCGCAGAATTAAAAAGCATAGCACCCAGGCAACGAAGGGTTCTTCGAATACGAGCGGAGTCGTGGGCTGTGTCAAACCTTGTATTTGTATGAGGCGGAGCTTACCTCGCTCACTACCTGGGTAATAGATTTAATATTGGCATCGACCGTCCTCTCATTCTCGATTTCCCAAAGCATCTTTGATTCCAGGATGACCAGCTGGCTTCGAGGTAGTAGAAAAGAGAAAGGAGGGGCCGATTCTCTTGGTCATAAAGAGAAGAGAATTATTCATTCAACTAACAAGGTATGTATGCTACATGCTACTCACCAACAACCAAAAAAAAAAAAAAAAGTACAGAGGTTTTTTTTGGGTCCCCCCTCAAATAATGCATTCGTCTAACATAGCTACTAGGGACTCACCTCACTACCAGATGACATCCTCTACATCATAGTCTCTAATCTAACATACTTGGACCGCTTCCGACTCAAATTGGTAGGCAACCAGCAGATCCTCACCTTTATATCCGGATTGAAACGACCGTCTTTTGAAACCTACGTCGCGCAACTAGAGACAGCTACATGTGCATCAAAAATGTGGAAAATACGAACGGGGCCCGCACAGGCACTCCACATCGCATGCGAGGAAGGATACGACGCGATGGTCATAAAATTGCTGGGGAATGTGCAGGGATTAAATCTTTTGCCCGGATGTCTGAGTGCAGCAGTACACGGCCGGCAAAAGTCTGTTGTCAAGCTGCTTCTTGGGTATATACCGAAAGAGCCGACGAGTTCATTCACTCCAAAAAAAATCCGTATCCGGAGACGGTCTCCGGATCCCAGTGCCAGCGTACTTGAAGATCCGCTGGGATATGCCGCTGCTACTGGCTGGGAATGGGCCGTTGTGCAGTTTTTGGAGCATGGCGCACAAGCCTCGTCGCCAAATGGACTAAGGGGTCTTCAGGTGGCCGCCTCGTGTGGTTATGAGGATATAGTGGGAGTATTCGCCAAGTATATCCGGGGAAAAGAACGCCACAAGTTACTGCCAGATGATCTTAGCACTGCTGTTCCGAGGGGCCATAAAGCAACTGTTGAATTTCTGTTGAGTGGTGAGGGTGGGAAGATGCCACGGGACGCTCTCGTCCCAGGCCTGAAACACTTGGTTGACAACAGTTGCCCTGATTCTCTGGCAAAGGCCTCATAGGGTCATCATGAAAACTGTGCCTACTCTCCATTAAAATATAAATATATAACGTTAGCTTACGATATTGACATGATAATCACATTAAACCCCAACCCCTTCCTTGCAGTCGCCAGCGTCACTGTGCAAGCAATACAACACTCATTTCCCTTGCGGATAATCGCACAGCGTCCACGTTCTGCGCACCAAGCTCTCGCCACTGCATCCTCGCCGGGCCGACACACGGTTGTGTCATCAAAAACCGATTCAGACAACACTGAAAGCCGTTATAGCAAGCGATATGGAGTTGGGTCGCTGAAATCACGAATTCTGTCGAATCGCCCTCAGGAGCTGTGACTTCACCCCCAACTCCGACTCAGTTCAGGAATACACCTATAAAAGCACCCATAATTTTTTCCAGAGCCTTGCCATGATTCAATGCATATCCGCTCCCCCTCTTTTGCTGTCAGGATGAATACCCTTTTTTTTTTTCTTTTCTCAGCGCGCTCTTTGCGTTCATTGCGTAGACCTCCGCTGCGAGACCGGGGAGTGTGGTTAGCAGCAACTTCAGCGAGAATCCCGCTGATACTTTGATGTACATCTACATTCCCGAAAACCTCGCTCCCAACCCAGGCATTGTGGTTGCAATTCACTACTGTGTGTATGTAACATTCCATTCTTGATGAACAAGTGTTAACTTGTTGCACGCGCCGGGACGGCCGAAGCATACTACAACGGACCCCCCTATGCGCAGAACGCCGAACAGTACGGTTTCATCGTCATCTATCCAGAGCCCTTACAATGGCAAATATTGGGATGTCAGCTCTGAGTCCGGGAATGGTAAGGGACTGGGACCGGCCATTGGACTAGGCATGGTGAACGATCTAGAGATATCGTTCGGGCTCTGACTGGGACTTCTCATCTTGGGCGTGCTCCACTGACGAGCGATGGTATCCTCGTTCCCGCCCGGCCTTACCAAGGCGTGGTGTAGGCTCGCTTCGAAGACCTACATGTCCTCCTGTGAGTCGAACACCAACACAATGAAACCCCGGAATCGGCGTTTAACGAGGGCGTGGCTATTGAAATCCGGATGGGGAGGTAGACTGGTTAAGCCTAGATTCAATTGCTGCTTGTTGCTTTTTCGAAGCCGATAGATAGTGGCGATCCATGGACGAAGAGCGACTTTCTAGGTAAAGCCTGCGGCCGATCGAATTTGGCTGTGGGATACTTGAGAACCCCGATCGATCAATGCCACCCGTTAACGTTAGATTTGCTCTGAGGCAATCCCTGGTAACTTCCCCGCTTACGTTCAGTGGACCAAATTAAAAGCTTTTGGACTTGGGATCAGTTGTGAATGCGACCAAGGCAGTACACCCGGCAAAGATTCACGCACGGCAAATCTGGTGGTTACATTCTAGGTCACAATCTGCTTGACTGAGTATCCAGTGAAAACACTTTGAAAATCGATAGCATGCTCCAGGTCATTGAATTTATATTCCTTGTGGATGTTTCTTGGAGCACCGGCGAGAAGAAACCGATAGCCTGGTTCCCCGGATAATTGGCTGCATGCATATGACGGAGTCAATCTCCATATAGGGGAATTAACAATCAGCGAAGTTGTCTGTTTTCGATTGAAAATATCCTGATGGTATCGGGTTTCAACTCGTTGAATTGAGGTTCTCCTGGCCTGAAAGATCACAAGCTCCTTCTAGTGCAAAGCCCATGTTTAAAGATTGCCCGATAATGACCACCTCAAGATAATTTTCTTTCCATCGCGACCCCCAGAAGCCACTGTGCTTCGATGGGGCCAATTCCTGATCACAATACTCCAAGTACATATATTCCTACACCAAGTAATGCGAGACATGGACCATGACGCGTCGGCAAACGATAGGATGTCTAAGATACTAGGAGATAAGAAGGAAGCCCCCTACCAATCCCCAGGCAAAGGTACAAATAAAGTAATAATAAAATATCTGTATCTTTGTTTAAGCCTGCGCCCGTAGCACTAACCAAAATGGTATGTCTCCAGAAAGTGCTCCTAGACTCACCAAAGCCTTAATGGTTGATGGTGGTGGTAATCGATGTGGGATGGTTTGGTGCAATAACGCTCGTCCCTGAAATCACTTCACCTGGTACCTTAACAAACACAGCCTTGCTGGTAGTCGTGCTCACAGGTGATTGGGGGCTGATGCAGATTGGGCTAAAAGGCGCAAAATTTAGTCCTGACCCCTCAATGGACAAGTGAGAACGACAACCAACCCAGCTACCACAACTTCGGCCCCACACTGAATCCAACACTGATATCACCCACTTATCGAGGACTACCTTAAGCGACAAAGAAACACGAATGGCGACTATGGCGAGAAAGCTGTGCCATCAGGATTATACGGTTGCATGGATCTGCACCCTTCCGCTGGAGATGGCCGCGGCCGAGGCGATGCTGGCTGAAACACACCACGGCCTACCAACACCACCCAGAGATAACAACACATATACCTTGGGGAGGATATATGATCATAATGTTGTTATCGCATGTCTGCCATCTGGTAGCTATGGTACAACATCAGCTACAGCAGTAGCTGCTCAACTACAGTCGACCTTCACGGCTATACGGTTCGGCCTGATGGTGGGGATCGGAGGGGGGGCTCCGAGCACAAATTGTGATATTCGACTAGGGGATATTGTGGTCAGCCAACCAACAACTCACTTTAGCGGTGTAGTACAATATGATTATGGTAAGACGGTGGGCGATGGGCGGTTTAAACGCACAGGGACACTAAGCAAGCCGCCTCCGGTGCTCCTAACAGCGGTGTCCAAACTGAAAGCATATCATGAGTCAATGCCAAGCAAGATCCCTACCTTCCTCTCGGAGATGATAGCTAAGCAACCTATTATGGCAGAGAAATTTACATATTATGGTGCGGACCAGGATCAATTGTTTGATGCCGAATATGACCACAGTGACTCAGGCAACACCTGCAGCAAGTGCGATACGACAAAGCTAGTGAAGCGTCCTACTCGAGCTACGCATGATCCTGTTATCCACTATGGCCTGATAGCCTCAGGCAACCAGGTGATGAAGCATGGTCGAAGTAGGGATAAGTTGTCTAAGAAATATGGAATCCTTTGCTTTGAAATGGAGGCTGCTGGCTTAATGGATAACTTTCCGTGCCTAGTTGTTCGGGGAATTTGTGACTATTCAGACTCGCATAAAAATAAGCAGTGGCAGGGGTATGCAGCAGCAACAGCAGCAGCCTATGCTAAAGAGCTCCTTTCTGTAGTCCATGCAAACCACGTGGAGGACACCCTAACAGCTCATGCAGTTCGAGATGGTAAGTTGGTTAAACAGGTCCTACAGTGTAACATCCATGTAACAGGTTTTCTTAGTCTCGTGTTATAGCAGATATCCTTCTCATGGAGTAAATCTTATCACAGACGTCACAGTATACAAGAATCGTGAGTGCATCCAGAGTTTCAAGAAAATGCCTACTGATGGACTATAGGCAGCGATGATATGAAGTGGCTATTCGAGCGGATTTCAAGTTATGATCATGAGTGGGTTCATCAAACACTCTCACGAAACCGACTCCCTGGCACTACGCAGTGGTTTCTTAATCATCCGGATTTCAGGGCGTGGTTCACTGATGGTGCAGTAACTAGTTTATGGTGCTCAGGCAAGAGTAAGCCGTCGTTCCAGATTGTATTACCACAAACCTAATGTATGGCCGTTGAACAGTTGGCTCTGGTAAAACAATGATAGCGTTGGTCTCCCTGGATCTTCCTTTTAGTTAGGTGACTCACGAATCGATAGAACTGCAGTGGTAGAAGCCGCGAAAGATTACCCTTCGGCATACCCATGTGCCACTGCCTTCTTCTACTGTGGCAGTGAGGGCCATGGTGACCTTGATTCATCATATATTCTCTCTAGCTTGATAAAACAATCATGTGAACTCATACGTCGAGCATCCACGCAGTATCCAGAAGACATCATAAAAGAAATTAAGAGGTTCTTTGGACATGACCGAACGCAGCCAGATTTCCATGACCTGGAGAATATATTTGTGCGTCTTTATAATTTTCTTTCTCCTATAATTTATATTATTGACGGCCTTGATTTCTTGTCTCCGGAACATGCAAAACGTCTCCTGAAGATGATTCAGTCTCTCTTCACTAGTTCCGGAAAGCCGCCATGGAGATCAAAGATACTGTTGTTAAGCAGGGATCATGTCCCAGGATATATCAATATTGCTACATACATCCCTGGAATTCGTCAAATTTCAACAGCAGTCAATATTATGCAAGACATTGAGACTTATATTAAGACAACCATTAATGACAAGAATATAGACGGTGATATTAGCGATGACCCCCTATTAATCGAGGAGATCGGGCGGGTACTTCTGACAGAGTCGAAGGGAATGTACGGCACTAAATTCCAAGTCGTTACAGCTATTCATTTCTCTGGATAATACGCTGACAAAGCACAGGTTTCTGTGGGTGTATCTCCAGATAGAGATCCTTTGGGAACACTGTCACTCAGATGCTGAGATACGGTCTGCCTTGGCTTCGCTACCCAGAGACCTGGAAGAGACCTACGGCCGTTGCGTCCGCAGAATGAATCTCCAGGATAGTCGCGTCTTAAAGATACTTAAATGGGTCAGCTTTGCGACCTATCCGCTCCATATTGAAGAGTTAAGGGAGGCCGTCGCCTTCGATTTGGCGGATGCTGCTTGGAGCACTGACAAAATACCAACTAAACGTTTTGTACTTGGCTGCTGTGCAAACCTTGTTGTCTTGGACCCGGCTGACGATCGGGTGCGCTTTGCTCACTCCTCTGTGAAACAATATCTCGAGAAAGCCCGGAACGGGGGCATTCAGGATACAGGGATCTCAGGGTATCCAACCCCAAGCCAAGGTGACCTCGAGTGTGAGGAGTTCTGTGTTGCCTATCTTTCTTTTTCGGATTTTAGTCTTCAACTGAAAAAGAAAGAGAACAAAGGCACAACAGTTAAATTTCCGAGCCCGTTCATGATTGCGCAAGAGGTCCTTGGCTCGACAATTGCCAGTCGCCTGTTTCAGAATCAAAAGCCCTCCTTTTCTGTCCCAGTTCGCAGAATACGCACAGGGTCCACGCCAGACCGGACACAGTACAAATTTCTCAACTACGCTATTACAAACTGGGCCTTACAAACAAAACAGATATCTGGTGCATCAACAGTTTGGGAAAGGTTCATGCAGCTCGCGACGTGTTTCAATGAAACCTGGGGTTTCCACCCATGGGTACCTAGTGGCAGTTCGCAGCTGTCTCATCTCCACGGCCTTTTTGGGTGGGCAGTAAAAGAACGCCATGAGCCACTTTTGTTAATTGCCCAAGCTGCAGAGCCCAACTTAAAGCATGTGTGTGATCTTCCACTTATAAATGAAAGCCTCCCTGCACTTCATGTCGCATCAAAGCTGGGCTATGAGCCAATTGTTAGGACGCTCCTCATTATATGTAAAGTAAATGAACGCGACCAAGAAGGGCAAACGGCACTCCATCATGCAGCTAGTCGGGGGCATATTGGGACCTGTCAACTTCTTTTGAATACGAAGGGCATAAAAGCCGATACTGCATCAAAAGCTAACTGTACCCCACTATGGCTAGCTGCCAGTAATGGGCATCAGGAAATTGTGTCGCTCCTAATACAGAGTCAAGCAAATATTGAAGCAAAGGGCCCGCCTCCCCACCGAACACCACTCTTAGAGGCCGCACGAAAGGGTCACTATGACGTGGTTGATCTCCTGCTGGAGAAAGGCGCTCGCCTGGACCAGACCGATAAGGATCGCTGGACAGCGCTCCACTTGGGAGCCTACAACGGGCATGAGATGCTGGTCAGACTTTTACTGGAGAAAGGCGCTAACTCCGGGGCGAAGGATGTGGATGGCTGGACCCCTTTACGCTGTGCCGCTGAGAAACAAAATAAGGCAGTAATAAAGCTGCTTCTTGAGAAAGGCGCTGACTCAGGGCTGAAAGATGTGGATGGCTGTACTCCTTTGCACCTCGCTGTTTCTATGGAGAGTGAGGCTATGGTATATCTGCTTCTTGATAAAGGCGCTCCTCCCGTGCACCTGGATAAGGATCACGAGACAGCACTTCACTGGGCTGCTAAGAGGGAGAATGAGATAATAGTAAAGTTGCTGCTTGAGAAAGGCGCCGATCCAGGGTTAAAGAACGCAGATGGCGATACCCCATTGCATTTGGCTGCCGGTTATTCAACTGAGATGGTGGTAAAGCTACAAGGCGCTCATCCGGGACAAACAAATAAGGATCATCAGACAGCACTCCACGTGGCCGCTGAGGTGAGGTTCGAGGAAGCGGTGAGGCTGCTACTGGACAGAGACGCTGATCCAGGGCTAAAGGACGCAGGTGGCAATACCCCATTACATCTTGCCGCCCATGCCTCGGATGAGAGAGTGGTGAAGCTGCTTCTTGAGAAAGGCGCTCATCCGGGACACCTAAATAATGATCATCAGACAGCACTCCACGTGGCCGTTGAGGCGGGGTCTGAGGAAGTGGTGAGGCTGCTGCTGGAGAAAGATGGCAGCCAGAATGCTAAGGAGGATGGCTTAATGCTACTTCATTTGGCTGCTCAGAACGAGAATTAGGCGGTGTTCAATCTGTTACTCAGATATAGCATTGAATCTGGCCGGGAAGATATCAATGCCTTAACATCACTATACGTCACTATTGGGATCCCAGATTATGAGGTGGTGAAGCTACTGTTTGAGAAAGGTGCTGACCCAGATTCACGGGATAAAAATGGCAGAACACTACTTCATTTTGCTGCTGAGATTGGTGATGAGCCACTGGTGAAGCTATTGCTTGAAAGGGGCGCTGACCCAAGGGGAGAAGATGAGTATGGCTGGACTCCATTAGAGCTCGCCACTAAGAATAATAATGAGGCAGTGCTGAAGATCCTGCTTAGATGAGGTCATTATTAGGTGGATGGTTTATCTTTTACTTCTAAAGAGAAGAGCGAGAAGCAGGTCAAACTTCAATAAAAATAAAATTTAATATGTATAGTTACCCTACCTACTCTCGGGGTAGTCGTCTGATAGGCCTCTATTTAAACTCTCCGGGAGAACCGTGAGTACGCACTCAATAATGACATTTGATGGAATCTCTAGCAGTCTTGTTATGACAAAACTTCACCTATCTAGATAAGCTATTAGAGAGGTTCTAGTCAGATAACGATGTTTGTGGTTGAGATACTTTTATGACAGTCAACTTCTGTAAGCGAAATCCCACTATCAATAACCCTAACCTTTGCCCCCCTATCCTCACTCATGCAGCCCCTTTCTCCATCTCGACTCCCGAGTCCCTCGGCTCCATCTAGCCTTTGGCTATCGCGATGGTGACGAAGACTCTTTCGGAGCAGCACAGGATGAAGCAACCGGGACCCAGCTCATCGTTACTTGGAAAAAAAGGATGAAGCAACTAGAACGACTGCAATTTGGGGGCTGGTTGTGAAATCACGGGGATGACACACTAACCTATTTCAGAAAGGTGGGGGGGGGGGGGAAATTAACTACAGCTTATGCCCAGATTATACACATATTATTCATTATCACAATTAACTAACTACCTATCAAGCTTAACTCAACTCAACAACAGCCTCAAAAAATGCCACCTCCCGTATCCCACTTTTCGCCCTCACCCAGGCAACCTCCTACTGGAAGAGATAATACATGCTCAGCGAGTTCGCTCCACCACAGATCTCCGTCGCATCGCCCGCACATGGGGTTCCGCAGCCCGAGCTCAGCACGGCACCGTTATCAATGGAATTTCCACAGAAGCACTGGGTTCCAAACTCCATACCGGCATAGATATAGCCTCCAGCCTGGCAGGCCGCTTGACATTTCTCGATCGTGTTACCCGCAACATTGTACGCGACAGCCAAGGTGCGCTTCAGGGTGGTGTCCGAGTAGCACCCAATGCTCTGCCAGATCGGCACAATGACATAGATGCTGATCGCGTCAGCTCCGCCACAGATCTGCGCTGGGTTCTGCGCGCACGGCGTGCTACAGCCCGATGCAATGGGGACGGCGCCGTTCTCGATCGCGTTTCCGCAGAAGCACTGCGTGCCATACTCGAGGCCGGCGTAGGTGAAGCCGCGCTCAGCGCACTTGGCCTGGCATGCATCAACCGTGTGGTCTGGGACCAAGACGGCGGTGCTCAGAGTGCGTGCGTTGGTGTTATCCGAGTAACAGCCCAGATCGTGCCAGCGGAGGGTGGTGTCGACGCCGCACTTGCCATAGTCTTTCTGGCAGCCGGTGCCGCAGTATGCCGAGTCGCTACCGCAGTAGCCGAACTGGCTGCAGCAGTTGCCGAACCCACTGCCAGTGCATGTGGCTGTCCCGTTGTAGGCACCGCAGATGCCGTCAAGGGAGGTGGATATCCTGGGGAGGATCGATCTCTATATGTGAAGGGGTATCGAGGGGTTAGTGGACGGTTATGCCATATGGGAAGTGGAGAGGTAGGGTAAGGTCTTACGCTCAATGCAGCGGGGCTGGCAGAGGCGACAGCAAGCGCGCTGACGAGAAGGGTTAGGGCAGCCATTTCAGAGCAAAAAAAAAAAAAAGACTCCAATAAAACGTTGCGTGTACACACACTACTAGGTGCCGGTTATGCTGGGGTGAGGTGGAGTCTGGCGCGTGGATATACCGGGGACCGCGTTCAGTTGTGCCCTTTTTATAGTCCACAGGGCTGGAGAAATCCATCAGTCAAGAGTCAGCTGCTGCACCGCACCGGCCTCAACCATCTCAGTCTCAGCTCACCCGGGCACGGAAATTTTTCGCCTAACGTTGGAGGGGATCACGACCCTCATCCCTCGCACATCCCGAGAGGGAGGCTAGTGCCCTCGAGTGTGTGTGTGTGTGTGTGTGGAGTGTGACAGTGGGTATTGGTTCCTGGCCTTTCTTCAGCTCTCCACTGAATCATATTCGCGGCGTTTAAACCAAGCGAGCCTATCATGATGCCCGAATGGAGAGTATCCAGGCGCTTTATAGAGCCACCGTGAAGGGAAATTCATATCCGTGGCCCACATGGGATAAAACAAAGTTTAGTGAACCGATGATACACGCTGGCACAGTAGGTATCCATCGGTGACTCCGATCAGAGCGTCAAGCTGCTCACCGTTCACCTCGTCTACAATTGCCTGATTGCGGTAGCCTGGTAGTAACTACTGAACAACGACAGCCGGGATCTCGGTTGGCCTTGGGGTTTATCTTGGCTGGCGCTCTTCCCAGCCTATTTCCTGTTCCTAGATAGTCTATTAGATGGGTCCAATGAATGAATCCTTCCTGCCAATGGAAAAGATAAGGGGGGGCAATGATTCTAGGTACTGACAGCCAGGGTACGTTTGTAATGTAGTTTAGTTTTTCGCCCACGGCCTGACGAGAAGCCCAAAAGGCTCTCTCTCTGGCTCGGCCCCGAGCAAAAGATTTACCAAAAGTCCAACAAATGATTCTCAGGTGACCTTCAGGGCATGGTAAATGCAGGGGAGGGTTTTATTTTTATTTTTATTTTTTTATTTATTTTTCTAGTGGATCCCTGGTCGACCGGCATGGTGAACTAAAACCCGGGACTTGAAGGGCGTCTTGAAGCGATGGGTGGCGACGAGCCCTAACAACTCGGCTATTTCGCCCCTACTTTTGTTGTACCTAGTGTGTCGCCGGCCCTTCGGCCGGATCTTCTAAATTTGATCCGTCAGTGGATTTACAGATCTAGATATGAAAATGGGCCATACGATGGCCACATGTGGCCCACAGCCCTAATTGTGGTGATGCTGATATTCCCATATCGGAGGCGATAATGGGCAAATAACCCAGGCGGCGGCGGTGGGGAGATAGCTTCATATACTCCAGAGCAAGAACATATCATAGAATAAGCCGTCCACAATTCCTACAACTAATCAATTTGCCTTTTTTTTTTTCCCTCTTTCTCATTCATTCATAGAGAGAGAGAGAGCACATACCATCACCATGCAAGGTCCAGTCCAAACCCTCGACCCGAGCGACACGATTGAGATGGTAGCAGGCTACCAGCAGAATCCATTTGCAACGCCTCCATTTGCGACTCCGGTCGGATCAATCCGATCTAGAAGACCCAAATCATCCGCCGTCTCAGACACCCAGGGTGTGTATATCCTCCTCCTGACAACGGGAGGGTTAGTGAAAGAGTTCCACTGATTGACTTATCCAGAACCTCCATCTCCTTCCCGACCCCGACGACGATTCCAGAGCTCGAGGTTGATCGGAGAGTAAGACATTCTATTATTTCTTAAGTTGACTGTTTGAAAACCGATCCTTTTACTAAAACCTGATGAAAACAGATTTGAGAGACCGTGGTTACAGACGGGAAAGAGAACACCCGACTGGGACCGAATCATCTTCTACACTTGTGTTGTTATAGCTTTAGGTGAGTGAACTACTACTCTTTTTTTTTTTTTGTTGTTTCCTCGCTCGAAGGTATGCGCTATGCTAACGGGGGGGGGGAAACAACAACAGCAATCTCCGGTTACATATGCTATAGTGAGGTGGCTACTGTCCCCAAACGTGAGGTCAGTTCAGTTTATACCCCCCCCCTTCCATAGTAGGATCAAATCAAAGATTGTTATGTTAAGCTTTGTTGATAGTACTGTCTGGTGATGGACGAGAACTTTGCTACCCTCGACCCGGAGGTGTGGAATCACGAAATCCAGCTCAATGGATACGGGTATGAACTCTATCGTCTGTGAAATTCTATTCTTACTTTACTACCTTTACTCATGCGTCGATGAACTCTAGAACGGGCTCCTTCGACTGGACGACCAGCGACTCCACCAACTCCTACGTCGATGATCGCGGCCTTCACATCGTCCCAACCCTCACCATCGAGACGACCGACATTACCCCAGACCAATTGATGAATGGGTATATTATTATTTTTTTTTTCTTTCTACCTTGTGACCACCAGAGCTTCTACGTCTAGACGGGTCTAACATTTTTCTGAACATCAGATACACCGTCAACCTCACCCAGGCCGGCACATGCACCTCCGAGGACCAGCGTGTCTCCGGCCTCAATTCCATGTCCAAATGCGCTGTCCGGAGTAATGCGACGACTGGTCAGATCATCAACCCAGTACGCTCGGCTCGTCTGACCACCGCTGGCAAGAAAACCATCAAGTACGGTCGCGTGGAAGTGGTCGCTAAGCTCCCGGCCGGGGACTGGATGTGGCCGGCAATCTGGTAATTCTTTTTTTTTTCTTTTTTTTTTCCATCATGTCGCCCCAAATTACCGGGATTTCACCAAGTCTAAAAAAAAAAAAATATTCTAACAATGCATGCATGCAGGATGATGCCCCAGGATTCGGTTTACGGGGAATGGCCAGCGAGCGGCGAAATCGACATTGCAGAAAGCAGAGGCAATGACGCGGAGAAGTATCCCCTCGGCAATAACATCGTCAGTTCCGCGATGCACTGGGGAACCACCTACGCCAATGACGCCTATCGACTGAGCTCGGGGGAGTGGGGGGCGCAGAGGACCAAGTACTCGGACGGTTTCCACACCTTTGGTCTGGAATGGTCTGAAGACTATCTGTTTACCTGGCTCGACGGCCGGCTGCGTGTAAGTCGATAACGTGGGAAAAAAAAAATAGACTCGTCCACTAAGCTAATTCGATCCCTCACACACACACTACAGCAAGTGCTCTTCTTCGATTTTACCAAGAATCAGAATCTGTGGACATATGGCGAGTTTGCCAGCGCCACGGTCAACGGCTCTGCACCCACCGACCCTTGGAGCCACACTGGCCAAGCCAACACTCCCTTTGACCAGCCTTTCTACCTGATTTTGAGTGTGGCTGTTGGTTCGACCAATGGATATTTTCCGTAAGCAATCCTTTTTTTTTTTTTTTTCCTATTACTTTTGTTTTGGCCTGTCGATTCTATCTATCATGTCCTATGTGTTCTACGGTTGGACTTACACTCACTGTGTACAGGGACGAGGTTGGCAGCAAGCCGTGGACCGATGGCAGCAAGACCCCCATGAGGGATTTCTGGCTGGCCAACAGCACTTGGCTACCCAGTTGGGGGGACGCAGAGAGCCGTGGCATGGTCGTCAAGTCCGTCAAGATGTGGCAGCAGGGGTCATGCTAATCATGGCCTTCATTTTTATTTTTATTTTTTTTTTCCCTCTCTTTCTCTTTCTCCTCGCTATTTTAAGCCCTCCGTCTGTGCTTTTTTTTACTATTTTTTATTTTTTTTAATGAGTCAAGCCTGTGTCTTTATTTTTTAATGAGAGGCCTCTATTTTAGCCGTATGTTTGGAACCATAAATGACTAGACCGTATCTTGTAGCAAGAAAAGCATTATTGGCTTGGCTGCCTGACGCCAGAGAATTTTCGACTCGCATCCTGCATCCTATAAAAGAGGCCAGCGTGCGTCCGGACAAAGCAACCGCCCAATGGTGGACAGCAACGCAGCCATGACAGGGCCTGGTGACGCCACAAACGAAGCCTGACACCTGTAGTGTAAGCTTGGCGTGCGTTCGCGACAGCTCTGAACAGCAACTGAATCCCGACGCTAAGGGGCCCCAGGGGTTCGCCCTGATAGGATCAGGATCGTCATCGCCACGAATTGCCGACCCATGAACGGCCCGTCCTGAATCAGGGAACCATCAGTCACACACACAATCTCTCTCTCCAGATGCCAACGAGGAACGGGGATCTGTCTCCCCCTCAATAGCGCTTATCTGGTACGCGCCCATTGAGGTCTGGCTCATTCCGGCGTCCCCGAAGCAGTCCTTGCCCTAATTCCCCACTATACCCCATACGGCCCACTGAGACGAGGACGCTGTCCAGATCGGGTGTTTTTGATGCTATACAGGTCTTCCCGGACCCGACTCGGAGCTTCGTTCAGCTGTGACGACCAGCGCCACGTTCAATAGCTCTCTGCTCGTTTTCCCACGAGGCGGCCAGGGTCAGGGCCAGCGCTAACGATAATTTCAAATCTTCAGCCCAGTTTTGCTAACGATGGCCACGTTGTTGTGCCTTGCCACCCCTATCTTCCCCCCTCCCCAGTCTGGAACCGGCGGGATGGGTCGCTTGGATATCGCCGATGCAAGAGCTCGCTTGTCTTTACCTACTATTGTCGTTCCACCTTTGCAAGCTTCTCTCGCCTGGGACAACAAGCTGACTTCTTTTTCTTCTTCTTCTTCTTCTTCTTCTTCCTTTTTTACTGCTATATACTCTCATTCAGATCATGAAGAATATTCAATAGACAGTTGTTGTTGTTGTTTCAATAGACGGTTGTAGTAGTTGTTGTTGTTTGTTTAATAATTGACCATCATTTCAGAGCGCAATGGCTACTCTGGTGCCAGATCCTCACGGTAACATCTCAACCCAGCGCTCCTACCCACCGGTGGTGACGTCTCTCGATGACCCAGAGCTCCCTACACCCCAGGATAACGCTCTGGGTCCATCGACCCGGTCGACAGCAACGAACCTCGAGACCGCAGAGGTGGCTCAGGCGCTGTCACCGGTGCTAATACAGCATCCGGGGCCGGTGTACACGAGACGTCGCAAGACGCCCTCAGTAACGCACTCGCTCCATTCCTACTCCGAGTCGGGCTCGAACTGTGGTGATAATCCCCTCGTGGTACGCCGTGAACACCTTGGACCCCCCCCCCCCTTCTAATCTATTCTATTGGCCTAAAAAGCTCTTCACTCACTCACACCCCCTCCAGATGTCAAAATATCTCGGCCGCCGGGCAACGCTCCTGGGCTGGTTCGACGAGATGAACGAGCATCAATCCAGCTCGAAATCGATCAGTTGGTCCTCCACCTGCGTGGCCGTCAAGCTGCCCGACGATGGATACTCGTTTTCTCCCCCCGATGTGAATCCCGCGCTGGCGAGTGCGGTGGCCAGACTCAACGAGAGCGCCGTGGTCGCCATGGCCTCCCGCATTACGAGCGGCATCATCGACTCCATCGCGCCCGGCCAGAAGAGCTTTGTCGTCGAGAGCACGAGCGCGCGGATCCCCGTCGTGCTCTGCCTCGATGATGTCGAGTCGAACCTGGCTCACTTTTCCCGCGCCTGTATCGTCCTCCAGGAGCGGGTGATCCTGGTCTGGTGCCATGATGCGAACGCCATTTTGAATGTCGCTTTTGATGTCGAGATGCAATTAGGCGGTCGAGTACGTAAACGTCATTTCTCCTTGCCTTCTTCAAAGCATTGCCCCCCCTTTTTTTTTTTTTTTTTTTTTTTGCTTTTCTACAATTCCATCGTTAACGACATTGACACATCCAGGCCCCGAGACTATCCAGCTCAACCACACCCCGCATGTCCGGTCGTTCCTCACCCATGGGTCTGCGGCCGTCGGATCTTCACAAGTTCGCCATGAGCGACACGGAGAGTGCCACAGCCCCGGTGCGTGGAGCCCTGGACGAGAAGCACGCCGTCTACAGCAAGGCCGTCGCATTGGAAGAAGGCGTCGATGACGACGGCCCAGATCTCGAGCAGAACGCGGCACCGCGGCCGGTGCTCCGAATGCATGCGATCAAGATCAGTCTGGCGATTATGCTGGTGATCTTGACGCAGGCGCTGGGTGTTTCGAGGGTGAGTTTTATACCGCTGTCCTCCAATTCGATCAGCCTTTTTTTTTTTTTTTTTTGTTTCTTTCCGAGCTAATCTGGTGGTTTATTCCAGTTGCTGAATGAGTATAGCTGGGATGGAGGATATATTCGCTTTGCTTTGGTAAGTTAGACAACCTACTCGCAACCTGGTGATCCCCCTCAGGTCCCTAATATTATAATATTGACAGGTTGCCACCATTCCACCCCTGGCTCTCTTCTCTCTGGTGAGTTTTTTTTTTTTTTTTGCTGTACTTGTCGCAATCCCAGATCATTTGCTAACAGACATTATCAGTTCTTCTTCATCGTCCTCGTCACCAGTGCCTTCCAGCTTTTCCTCCCTGCCAGCTTCTGTCTCAAGAACTCCAAATTCCACTCTGGTGAGTTCAAGTCCCCTCCCCCAACCACTGACGGTACAACATCGAGCTAATATATCTTCTCTACCTAGCTGTGAAGCCAAACCCGAAAGCGCATCGCGATTACACCCTTCCTCATATCACAATTCAAATGCCCGTCTACAAGGAGGGTCTCAAGGGGTATGCCCCATCTTTTGTTCCATTAAACGATAGCCACTCATTATACTGACCCCATCCTAACAGTGTCATCGTCCCCACCATGATCAGCGTCCTCGCGGCCGTCCAATACTACGAGGAGCAAGGCGGCACCGCGTCCGTCTTCGTCAACGACGACGGAATGCAAGTCATCCAACCCGAACTCGCCGAAGCGCGGAAGCAATATTACCGTGAAAATGGCATCGGATACACGGCACGTCCCCCGAACAAGAAGACGGCGACCAAGCAGCGCCGCTCGTTGTTGAGCTGGTTCCGCAAATCCGAGTCCACCGCCGTCATCTCAGAGGCGGAGAAGCAGGGCAGCAGTGATGACATGTTGTCGGGTCCGCAGGCGCTGGCGAATAAGATCGGGTTCGAGCGTAAGGGAAAGTTCAAGAAGGCGAGTAACATGAACTATGGACTGGCGTTTTCGATCCGCGTCGAAGACGAAATGGCTCGTCTGATGCAGTTGGAGATCCAGCAACGTGGCTGCACCATGGAGGATTTGACAGTGGAGGATGATGATCGGCTCTACCAGGAGGCTTTGGATAATATGCTTGCTGCCGACGAGGGCCGGACCTGTGAGTTCTCTCTTTTTTTTTTTTTTTCTTATTTTTTTCTCCCCTTCCGTCGCCGTACAGTTAAACTGGCAGTGGTTACTTGGGGACCCAGGGCGGCTAACGACTATCAGGGGCGGAGGGCAACATCCGGATCGGCGAGCTGATTCTCTTGTGAGTGTTTACGACATCTAAACCCCCAGTGTGAACGAGGCTCTTTGGCTGACAAGGAACTAGGATTGATTGTGATACTCGAGTTCCGGTTGATTGTCTTCTGTATGGCGCTCTGGAGATGCACGAGAGCCCTGAAGTCGCCATCCTGCAGCACGGTTCCGGTGTCATGCAGGTCGTTCACAATACGTTTGAGAATGGAAGTAAGTCATCCGTTCACCGTGTTTAGGGGCGGCCTTTTTTTTTTTTTTTTTTTTTTTTTTTTTTTGAGGTGTTTTTTTTTTTTTTTTTTTTTTTTTGCCCCCCCGACCCCCAGTGGGGAATGTTAGCCAATTAGGTTGGCAAATGCGGGGGGTGGGCTTAACAAAAAATTTTTTTTTATTGATTTTACGGCAAAAGAAGGAGCCCCAAACTGGACACACCGATAAATTCAGTATAAAGAGACATAA